>APFE030706869.1:28799-54218 GCA_000404065.3 Pinus taeda | reverse complement strand
ACAACTTTGACAAGGGTAAAATCAAACCCCAGACCTAATGCCTAGTGACCAAATTTTACTTGAAGACTCACTGAAATGATAAAATTTGACCTTGACACCTTAAAATCACTTGTGTAAGAGCATGTTTGATCACTGGAGGAAGGCTGCAAAGAATGAAACTAACATTATGTACATGCATTTACCCTTCATCAAATTTATCATGATTGTATATTCTATACTATTTTGATTTAGATTTTTATATGTTTTGAATTTTGTAACATCATTGGTTGAGTAAGATAGGCTTCCTACATGCATCTTTAAACAAGTCATGTTGGAATTTCTTCTATATCTTTTATTTTCAGAGGTTTCATAAGCTAAAACATAAACAATCATTGAGGGAAAATCCAACTGATAATCTGGTCCAAATTGTAGATCTTGGGTCATGATATTCTAGGAGATATGATCAGTTGAAGTCAAGTTTCCTAGATGTTATAAATTCATGCATAAACCTGGTCATGTTGGAAGTTATACTATAACTTTTCTTCTGAGAGGTTACAAAAGCTAAAACGTAGACCATAGTGAGGGGAAATACTACTAATTATATGGTCCAACTTTTAGATCTCAGTTCATGATATTTCAGGAGATATAACAAGAGGAATTGGAGCATCCTAGATGCTCCTAAAATCATGCACCAAATAGTTCATGTTAGAATTTATGCTATAACCTTTTAATCTGGGTGGTTCTAGAGGCCGAAAAGTGGACTACAGTGAGGGGAACTCCCATTGATCATATGGTTCAAATTTTAGGACTTGAACTACCATAATTTATGATATATTCCCTGTGGAAGTTCCTATATTGGTTTGTATACAAAGTGTTTGAAGAAATGCCTAAATGGTTTAATGATTCATTACATACAACCTATTTGATGAAATTCCCCAATGAAAATGTTGTTTTGTTGATGGGGATAGTATTGTTGTTTTTTAGCATTATTTTATGATAGTACTACTATAGCCGATATATGCCTATTTGCATGCAAAACATTTGAAGAAATGTGTTAAAGGTGTTTTATTACAATTTGCATACAAATGATTGGACAAAATACCTCAAAGACATAAATCCAAAGTTGCATGATTGAGTGTTATATCTAGTTAGTATGTTACAAGTGGAATCAGAACAATGTTTCTCATTTGATTTCATACAAAATGTTTGACATAACATCTACATGAAAAATACTACTTAATTTGTTGTATACAAAGTATTTGAAGAAAGTATACATGGAAAGTGCTTGACAAAATGTATGAGATATGAAAAACAAATTTTTGGCAAGTGTGGTTAGAATAAATTTAGTAGGGGTATGTGGCATCATGATATCATAGCTTATTTTCAAGATCTTAAAAAGGAAAATAAAACTTTGGGTACCCAATAACCTCTATAAGTCATTGAGGGAATTGGGTATGTGACGAAGTGGTATTAGAGTTGATTGTTAAGCTTGTGAAGAAGAAACAAATTTGATACCCCATATCCTTAGTCAAGAATTAAGGAATGAGGTATGTTAAAAAGTGGTATTAGATCATGGTTTAGCACTGAACTTGGATGGGTTCACGAATAGATGAAATGGGAGCTCTGATACCATGTAAAAAAATGGAATCAAAGGATGGTTCAACACTGGACTTGCATGGGCTTGAGTATAGGAAATAATTTCAGTTTTAAATCAATATCTATGCATGCATGTGTACTTATGTAATATTATTTTGCTGTATATATTAATACATTGATGTTACTTGAACACTAACTTGAGTTTGATGCAACAAAGTAAACATACATGATGCTGACTAGATTTCCTAGAGTAGCCCAACACAATTGCAAAAGTTTATGGCCAAGTGAGGTAACCATAACTATGAGGGGTAATCTCTTAACTTATCTGTTGATACTTTAATACTTTATTTAATGTTTGAGAAGTTCTTATATGCTGATGAATAATAGAATAGGCATGATAAAAATGAAAGAGATGAAATAGTTCAAAGATGCATTTCCATTGAATAAATATTAAATAATGATACACTAGATGTATGAAGGTATGCTAGGTTCATATAGTAATGGATGTGAATGCATAAAGACTCAGAGTAGTATATTATCATAACATGATTCATATTACTAATAGTTGTTAATGGCGAACATGTAAATGAGAACAGGTTGACAACATGATTGGGATGCCAATGTAGGTGTTGCATGTAGTCTTGTAGAATCAAGGCTATAGAAGAAAAGGTGACCATGAGATAATGGTACAAGTGGAACCTATGCATGTTGATATGCATGATATGATGGTGTTTTGAGTGCACTTTTCCTTAGGTTTCCTTGTGGAAGGTTGGATCCCTTGAGGGAGGAGTGTAGGGACAAGTGTTTGTGTGTGAGGTCTATAGAGTACCTAGAGCCCCGAAGGAAGATGAAACTCAAGTCAGCCATATGGCTCTGAGACATCCTTGGCCAACCCAAGTTGGAGAACCTAGAAGAATAATGGCATAGCTCGAGGGACTGTTGTGATTAAATAAGGGGTGTGCACTACCTTAGGTTGAGTGGGCTGATGGGAAGATGTGAGGCTGTTGGTTAAATGTTGTTAGGGTTGGTACCTTGACCCTGCTTATTTTCAATATTGATTATGTAACATACTTGTCTCTTGGTAAGCTAACGTATATGTGGATTCATGACCCAACCTAAGAATGGCTCACTGTTGAAAAAAAAGGAGCAACAAAGCATATGGCTAAGAGAAAATAAGAGGTTTGTTTTCAGTCACTGGTTTTCTCTAGCTAATACAAACAAGAGTCTGAGGAGGAGGGACCCCTAGCTATTACAAGGAATAAATTTAGAGTTTCATTAGAGGTAATACATGGATAAAGGATCAATAAAGGAGGGATTTACTAGTTCAATATGAATGATATGGACATTGGTGCCACAGCTGTTAAAATCAATTAAGAAGGGAGTTTCCCTTAACTAAAAATTGTGCTTGGATGATATATATTTTATTTATGAAAATAATACGAATGCGTGAATGGTAAAAAAATATAAACTGGTAATTGCTATGTTTTAGGTAATGCAGTAGGGTTACCTAATGAATTCCATGTCACATGGAATGTTCATATGGAAAGTGTGCAAGAGTGATCTCTTGTTGTTAACTATTGCATGAAAGAAAGTAGTGTGCTTATGCTTATGAGAGTTGTCATGTGACTGATTGAGAATAAGAGACCTTGAAAATTCAATTTAAAAATAAATGTGTATGAATAATATGGAATATGTGAAATTATGGCACAAGCATGACAATATTTATATGCAGATGTTTGGATGCATGATTGAACGTATTGTTTGAATGTGTAAATTGGATACTTAGTACACATTCCCTTTATAAATATTCATTGAAACATTTGCATGAGAAGATGAAATGATAGAGTTATGAATAATATGTAAGGTTGAGATCATTTCAATTGTTGTTGAATGTTGTAACATCAAGAATGTGAAGGAACTCCTTGAAAATATATTAGCTAAGAATGCATGTGATGGCAACTACGTAGGGAAGGTAGCAAGTAAAGATAGAAAGGTAAAGGAATTGGGTACAAAATTATTTCAAATTAATTTGATATATTTTATTTTGTAAATTAATGCATGAATTTGGTGGATTCCCAAGAGGGGTATGGTTAAGGCAACAAATTGTTAGGAAAAAAAGATTTAGTAAATTATTAATAATATGTGCATGAATTGAGCTGCCATGTCAAAAAAACATTAAATGAATTAATTTTACCATCATGGGGTCAAATATGAATGGTAATGAATTAAGATAATGCATGAAAATGTGGGATGTATGAATAAAATGTAGGGATTATGATTATGTACATGAGTCCATGAGTATTGGCCAAATAGTTTCTAAGCTTATGACAAATGATTCTATCATATAATGTTGAATTTGTTAATGAGGAACATGTAATTGAAATATTGTTTTTTCCAAGACAATGTGAAAATGGTATGGAATTGTTGATATATGAAAGAAAGTTTTTCATTAATACCTAGTGGGTTATGACAAAGGAAAAAGGCCTATAGTGTGTAAATTTTGCTATAATCTTTGTGATGTATCCATGAGTTTGTAACACTCCACCCAAAATTTACCTGCAGAGTGCTACTATGACATGACCCAACCTCCAAGCTCTAGTTAAGGAAGTGGACCCTACAAACTAACCACTGGATAACAACCCATAACATCCCTTAGAGCTAAAAGACACTTAGAGGCCAAAGAACTACCCCAAGTGACCAAACCCTAAGATGGGGCTCCTTTTCACTAACCTAGACCCCCGAACGAATGCATGAAAAGGCCCAGTTGTGGTTGAAGAACTCCAACCACATGCACAACACTGGCTCCATGTGGTTGTGACCCAACTTTCCCTATTCAGAGGGTATGGTCCTGAGATCTGAGCCACAATTCCAAGCCAACCTACATACCACTACCGAGAACTGCCTGAGACTTCTTAGAATGATAAATGACATAATGAAAAAGGTAAACATACAAAATTGAGTCAGAAAATTGACCTAGACACACTAGAATATACTAGGAAGTTTTCCAAATACATAGTAAACATGTAAGGTGCAGGTCATGAATGCATATCTGAGTGTAAATCTATGTTCTTTAGTTCTGAATCACCAAGAACATCCAATTCCATCTCAGGTAGTTACTACCACACATGTTAGCCCATGCATTCATCAACTATTCATTAACTTATCAAAGCATAAAAAGAGTCATAGATAGAACCTACGATAGAGCCATGCTTATAATAAGCATATAACCAGAATATTAACCATGACAAAACAACCATCAAAGGCACATAATAACAAGTTTAATTGATCATAGAGTACAATAGAAAAATAATTCTTATTAAATTATGCAAAATCCAACCAAGTTGTAGACTTCCATATACCACCTGACCATAGATTGAGATAAACCAAATATTTCTTTCAACCAATCACTCCTGTGTAATATTCCAAGCATGAATGTGGGACCTCATGTGATAAACAAAGATATAAATGACTGATGAAATTGAAAGGTTAAACCATCTCCACCTTCAAACTACCATGATCTTGCTAAAATCAATCAAGAGATCACAAAACCAAATCAAGTTTGTATGCTTCATAATTCTTTCACCATACCTTGAGAAATTTTATAGTCTCCATCCACCTCTTGAGGGATCCTTGGAGAAAAACATCTCCACCCCCAACCCTTGGGATTTTCCTAAGAGCACCTCACCCAGTTTCAAAATATTCCAGCAATCTAAAGCTCAACCAAGAAATGAATCCCATCACACCATGGCTATCCAAGAAATGACAAGGTAAGGTTGATACCACTTTGAAACACGGAAAAAAACATTCCAATGACAACAAATGAACCAAATAAAGAAATGCATGTACCATGCATTCACACATCAATTAGGGAATCACACATGTAACCTGTTAACTGTTAAATATTCTTGCTAAAGTTGTTGATCCAACCGTCTCCTTGCTTCCTTTGTTTTTCTTTGCATGCCCTTGCTTTACCTTTTCCTTCCTTTGCTTGCTTGCTTGATTTCTCCTCTTGGTTCTCTCTCTCTCTCTCTCTCTCACACACACACACACACACACACACACACACACACTAATTCCAAAACAAAACTAAAAAAAGTTGTGAACTGATCCTCAAAATATTTTTTATCATATAGGCCTCTATTTTCTTCGTTTTCCTTAATTTTCGTTCCATATTCCCTCTCATGAAAATATGTATCTCTTCAACTTCCTTTTCTTGTATTTTCCTTTATTTATCATAAATAAATTCTAATTAATGACTCTCTTCCTTTGCCAATTCCTTTTTCAAATTCCTTAGCCATAAATAAACTGAAATTGATGCCCATTGTAGTGACTTTCCCAACATTCATCTTGGAATACATGTCCCATGACCTTGGTCTTATTTTTCCTTTATTAACCTTTATTACATTAAATTTAACCTGGGGTTTTTATAAACCGCTCCCCCTTAGGGGAACACTTTATTTGGTGTTCAATGAAAATTACGAACAACAAACCTTTGAACACAAAAAATACTGCCCATGTAGATTTATAACATAACTCGATACAATATTTATAATAAACATCTACTCCAAACAATGACCCGCATGAAAAATATGACATTCATACCACTTATTGGAACTTTATAACACAATTGATTGTGGTATCTACAACCATATACACATATACATACTTATACCAAAAATCATTTGCTTGACCCAACAAATAATGAAGGATACATAACCTGCATCTGATCCCCCATCTCCCATGTAGCTTCATCAGGCCCAAAGTTATTCCATTGCACTTTAACTTGCTCAATTGCTTGGTTTCAAAGCTTGAGTTGTTTCTGCTAAAATATGCATTGTGGTTTTTGTTGGAATTTTCCCTCTGGCTCCACCTATACAAACTAGTCAATCACATGATCAAAATCCTTGACATACTTCTTAAGCAATGAAACATGGAAAGAATCATGGAATTTCAATGTTAGAGGAACTTCAAGTGTGTAGGCCATTGGTGCAATCCTCTCAAGGATCGTGAAAGGTACACAATATTGAGGTGTTAGCTTGGAACATGAGCCAATCCTCAAGGAACTCCTCTCGGGCTTGATGCGCAAGGACACATGCTTCCTAACCCGAAACTCCTTAAATACCCTATGTTGATTTGCATAAGTATTCTACCTATCATGTGCTTCCTTCAAATTCCTCTTAATAACTTGCATTTCCTACTCCATCTCTTCCAACATGTCTGATCCAATCAACACTACGTTCACTACATCAATCTAGTTGAAAGGAGTATTTCAACTCCGCCCATAAAGAATCTCAAACAAACTCATATTCAAGCAATCATATACCCATTATTATACTCAAACTTGACCAGTGGAAGATGATATTCAAACTTCAACTACTGATACATGACATACATCCTCAATATGTCCTTAAGGATCATGTTAACCCTCTCTCTTTGTTGATCTGTTTGTGAATGATAAGTTGTATTGAAAGCTAACTCTATCCCCAAACATACAAATAACTCCTTCCAAAACCTAGGAGTGAACTTGGAACCTCTATCAGATACAGTCTTCCTAGGAACACCATGCAACTTCACTCTCTCCAAGATGAAAATCTTAACTACCTCACTTGGTGAATTCGTAGACTCAACTGCAACGAAGTTCCCTATCTTACTTGACCTATGAACTAAAACGTTGATATAATCAAGTTCCTTCGATGTCCTTGGAACACTTGTAATGATGTCCATGGAAATGACCTCCCATTTACACTAGAATTGGAATCGACTATATTAATCCACCTTGATGCTTACATTTTGGTTTTACCTACTAAAAATCCAAACAACTCACAACAAACTCATCCACCTCTTTCTTCAAGTTTGACCAATGGTAGAATTTATTAACTGCTACCAATGTCTTCTAATATCTCAATTGACCTAAATAAAACTTGACATGAAACTTCCTTAAGATAAAATTCTTGAGCTCACTATCATTTGGTACATAAATATTATTCCTGAATCTAACCAAGCCATCTGATGTGAGGTGATACTCCTCATCCCTATTACCTATACACTACTATTGTAACTTGTGCCTCAACTACTGATACCTGTCATTGTGTTTTCATCCCTGCAAGATCCCCTCTTGCAATTTTGTCCCGTAAGAGCTCACTGTTGCAATGGGATTCACCTTGACTCTTCTACTAACAACGTATGCAACCCTAGTCTCATTTCCCTTGATGTACTTTATTTCAGAATGAAACTCATTGAGAGTCGAAAACCATTTATATTGCCTTGCATTCATATTAGGTTGGTCAAAAAAGTACTTCAATGCACTATGATCACTCATCAGAATAAATTGCCTACCAAGAAGATACTTCCTCCACATCTTCAAGGCATGAATAATTATTTCCAACTCAAGATCATGTGTCACATAATTCTGTTCATGCTCATTCAACTTCCTTGATTCATAATATAACATCTATCCTTCGTACATTAGAACTCCACCAAGTCCTCTCTTGCAAGCATTGGTACATACCATGAACTCTTTGTTTGGATCTACAATCTTCAAGACTAGACGATTTGGAAGAAAATTCTTCAGCTATTCAAAACTAGTTGCAAACTTCTCATTCCATTCAAACTTTTTCCCTTTTCACTACAAATATGTAAGAGGATAAGCAATCCATGAGAAGTTCTTGATGAACCACCTATAATAACATTCTAAGCTCATGAATGATCTAACCACATCCGCATTCCTAGAAGATTCTCACTCCATGAGAGCTTTGATATTTTCCGGGTCCATTGCTATACCTTCCTTGGAAAAAAAAATGTCCTAAATAATGAAATTACATTTTAAAGAAACTACACTTACTAAGCTTGGCATACAACTAATGCTGTCTCAACAATATTAACACTATTGTTAGGTGTTCTGCATGCTCTTCCTCATTATTAGAATATATCAATATATAGTCAATGAACACTATCACAAACTTGTACAGGTAAGGACAAAACACACTATTCATTAAACACATGATATTAGTTGGAGCATTAGTAAGACCAACCAAAATTACTACAAACTCATAATTCCCATACATGGTACAAAATGCAGTCCTGTAGATATCCTCTTCTTTTATGCGTACTTGATGATATCTTGATCTCACGTTGATCTTTGATAACATTACCACTCCCTTCAGCTGATCAAACAAGTCATCAATCTGTGACAAAGGATACCTTTTCCTGATCGTCACCTTGTTCAACTTCTTGTATTGAAATGCACAACCTGAGAGTCCGTCCTTATTCTTCAGAAACGACACTAGTGCATATCAAGGCGACACACTTGGCCTAATGTATCTTTTATCAAGCATTTTCTTGAGCTATTACTTCAATTCCACTAATTCTAGAGTGCTCATCTTGTAAGGTGCCTTTGATCCTGGTGCTACTCCCAGTACCAACTCAATAGAAAAGTTGACTTCCCTATGAGGAGGAACATTAAAATCTCTAGGGGAAATACATGTTGAAACCACTACAGAACAAGATACCTCTTCAAGACTTCAACATCTTCAACATCCTTCCCTTTGTCACTAGAGACATGAACTGCAAACAATACACACCCTTTCCTATGACTGCGCTTATCCTACATAGATGTAAACATTCTCACCGATGTAGGTTTATTCTTACCTTGCAAGATTCTCTTCTCCCCATCATAATCCAAACACTCAATAGCCTTCTCATAGAAATCTACCTTAGTCCTATGAAGGTACAACCAATCCATAACCAAAGGCATATTGTACAAACCCAAAGGAAGAACATTCATATGTTCTGATGTATCCATACCATTCAACTCAAATGCACAAGCTCTCACCTGATGATGAGTTGTTTTCTTAGTACATGTAGTCAATTGCACCAACCAACACTCTGCATGCACTTCTTTACGCAAGCCACTATTATCCACCAAGTCATGATTAACATAACTATTATTGATCCAAGATCAATCAAAATGGAAACAGCTCAATCACAAAGCTTACCTTCCATCTCAATAATGAATTCCTGGTGATCTGCCCACTTGTTATCAAATGCTGCATAAATATGAGGAATGATTTGACAAACATTCCCAACTGTCTACGCCTCTTGAGCACTATAGATACTTCCACCCTGATACAATGAATAATCCTTCTTGTGATGATCCTTGACACATGTCCAACACTACAATGGTTCTATGCCACTACCCTTATTTTTCTACTCTCCAGGCTAAGATCCATGTCCCTTCTCAACTACATTAAAATTCTTGTACAAAACCACCTTCTCTTTCTCACCTGCATCCTGATGTCTTTCCCACTTTGTAGGCCATTTTCCTTTGGTTTTGTCATTACCTTTCCAATCATGCTTGGGCTCAATATTGCACTTTGACTACTCATAAAAGTGCTTCAACTTCCCAATGAATTCATCCAATGACTGAGGCTCATCATACTTAATCTGATCCTTAAATACTAATTTACTTCCATTGATGAATCTCTGAACCTTTTCCTTCTCATCCTTAACATATGACACATACCTGAACAACCCTAAAAAATTAGTCGTATACTCTTCGTCTGTCATAGATCTCATCTTCAATTCATAGAACTCCTTAGACTTACCATCATAGTATCTCTCTGACAATTACTTATTCCTAAAGAGTTCTTTGAACTAATGCCAAATAATCTCCTCTGTCATGATGCCTCTAATTCACTTCACATATTCCCACCAAATGTCTGCCTTTCCTTTGAGACTGAAAATGGCTATCCTGACTTTCATGTTCTTTGTATAGTCATGTAGTTCAGAGAAATTATTCAATCCAAGAACAAAAGCTTCTGCATCTTTCGATTTCTTCAATTCCCCATCAAATGTAGGAGGCTTAGCTTTCTTAAACTCATCTGGAAAGTATCCCCTCTCAATCCTCATGTAAGGATGATATCAATGATGCCCATGTTGTCTATCTAAACCAAAACTAGAATAGAAACCGTAACCACTATCTCTCATGTCAAGTGTATCTATCCATCTGCCACTTCTGACCATGTTAGTTTGATCTGACCTATGCCCACCATGAGACCTTCACCCATATGCTCCATCAGTCCTATCCTCTTGTCAGTAATTGATCCATGGTTGTTTTTGTCTCTTCAAATATCATAAAATCTGATTAATAACTTCATTGACCTCTCCTTGCTTATCCTTAGCCTTGACAAGTATTTACTGTGATTGAATGATCTTATCATTATCCACCTTCCAACTCCTTATTTCGGCCTTTATAATTCTCAATGTATTTTCTATATCAGGAGAGTATTCATCTCTATGTTTCTCATTTGATCTATAAGGAGAGTCATACGAACTGCAAACCACCATTCTTCTTTTCATTTCTGACCTTCTTATTTCTACAAACATACCATGTGAGATAAGAAAATATAAACATAATCAAAATACCTCAATGAAGTTTGGGGAAGGCTATCTTGTTTGCACAATCAGTCTAGATTAGCACGATACATATATATACATATTCATGTCAACATATCGACATCATGCATGGTCACACTAACTACATATGATGACCTCATGCATGACAACCATAACCATGAAAATGCCTATACAAAACATTTATCTAGCCCATCTAGTCTAAGTGTCTGAACTTGGAAGCTCTGATACCAATCTGTAACATGCCACCCCACATTTACCCACTTTTATGAACCCTCTTGGTAAATGTGATTGGGGTGCCACTATGACATGACCCAACCTCTAAGTTCCAGTTTAGGGAGTATGGCCTACAAATTGACCACTAACTGAAAAATCACAACATCCCTCAGGGCTACAACAGACTCAGGGGCCAAAGAACCATCCCAAGTTATCAAACCTTGATTTGGGGCTCCTTTTAACTTACCTAGAACCCAAACTGCATGCATGAAAAGGCCTGGGTGTGGTTGAAGGACTCCAACCACATGCAAAACACTGCCTCCATGTGGTTATGACCCAACTTGCTTAGCTTAGAGGGTGTAGTCCCGATAAGCTACAATTACAAGCTAGCCTCTAGATCACTTCCCATAACTTCCTCAAACTTCTCATAATGGTAAATGACATAACGACAAGGATAAACATACAAACATGAGTCAGAAACTTGACCTTGATAGGCCATAACATACTAGGAATTTTGTCAAACACATAGTGAACATGTAAGCTACAGGTCATGAATGCATATATGAGTGTAACTCTCTATTCTTTAGTTGTGAATCACCCATAAGGTCTAATTCCTTCTCAAGTAGCTATAATCACAGCTTTTGGCCCATGCATTCATCAACCATTCATTAACTTATCAAAGCATAACAAGAGCCATAACTAGAACCTACTATAGATCCATGCTTATAAAAATCATGTAACCATAATTTTAACCATGAAAAAACAACCATCAAAGCCACATATTAACAAGTATAAGTTCTCATAGAGTACAATAGAAAAATAAATCTTATTAACTTTTGAAAAATCCAACCAAGTCAGGGACTTCCATGTACCATTCGACCATAGATTGAGCTGAGCCAAATATTTATTTCAGACAATCACCCCCGTGCAATATTCCGATCATGAATGTGGGATCTCATGGGATAAAACAAGACATAAAAAACTAAGGGAATCCAGAGGTTAAACCAACTCTAGCCTCAAATTGTTGTGATCTTGCCAAAATTGGTCAAGAGATCACAAAACCAAAACAAGTGTGGATGCCTCTAAATTCCTTCACCATACCTTGAGGAATTTTCTTGTCTCCACCCACATATCGATGGACTCCCAGAGAAAACCATTTCCATCCCCAAACCTTGGGAATTTTCTTGATACCACCTCACCCAGTTTGAAAATCTATCCAAAGCTCAACCAAGAAATGAATCTGATCACACCATGGTTGTCCAGGAAATGAAAAAGAAAATGCTAAAACCATTTTCAAACTTGATATATCCTATGCTAATGGAAACAAATAAACCAAATAAACCAATACATGTGTCATTCATTCAAGCTTAATCCATGGAATCACACATGCAACTTGTTACCTACAAAATATTCCTGTTGAAACTGTTGATCCAACCTTATCCTTGCTTCGTTTTCTTTTCCTTGCTTGATCTTTCTTGTCCTTTTCCTTCCTTTGCTTGCTTGCTTGATTTCTCCTCTTGATTATATCTTTCTCTTTCTCACTAATTCCAAAAAAAAATAACAAAAGGTCCAATTGACAAAAGCTATGAACTGATCCTTAGAAACCTTTTTATCATTGAGCCTTCTATTTTTTTCATTTTCCTTAATTTTACTTCTAATTTCCATCTCATGAAAATCTTTATCTCTTCACATTCCTTTTTCTCCTATTTTCCTTTATTTCTCATAAATAAATGTCAATTAATGCCTCTTTTCCTTTACCAATGCCTTTGTCAGGGAAAATTTTAGGGGCTAATATTCGCCCATGGGCTAGTTTTATATACCTTTTCCAAAAGAAATATTCGCTAATTTCCATTTTTTTTGTAAAAATAATTCCCCCAAATTTTATAGAATGAAATTATTTTACCCTAAAAATCCCTAAAAAATTTGTATAGACTATATAAAAATATTATAAATTTGAATATTTTTACAAAAATATGTCCAAACATATTATATATTTCATATTATGGACTAGTGGGATTCACCAAGGTTTCTAAACTTTAAGATAAATTTCCATCCTTAAAATTTTCCCTATCCTTTGCCAATGCCTTTTCCAATTTCCTTAGCCATAAATAAATCAAAAGTGATACCCACTATAGTGCTTTTCCCAACATTCAACTTGGAATACGTGTTCGATGACCCTGGTCTTATTTTTCATTTATTAACCTTTATTACATGAAATTTAACCCAAGGTTTTTACACAGTTAATATGACATTGTTGAGTAGTGGAATGAGTGGCATGAATCCCTGATTTTGGAAGCTAATTACTCAGGAATTTAGTGACATGTATCTTTTACTTTTGAACCTTTGACCATTGGAATAAATGTTTGAATGGATTATAGAATGCTTGGAATGATTGAGATACAAATAAATAATGCAATGATAGCTTCATTTCAATTTATTTTTAAATCAATTGAATGTGATTGAATTATTATGTGTAAAATGATTTTGAGATCACTTCATGGGAAGCTATAAATCTTGCAATAAAAGATTTTATGTATGAAAAATTACCATTGTTTGGATGATTGAAAGTAAAAGTTGCATTTTAAATGGCCTTGGTTATCATAATGATGGTTGTGTGCTAGCATATGAAAGAGTCAAATGACATGAGAAGAATATCATATTTATGAAATATGATTCGTCTATGAAGCAATTTTTGAAAATAAAGGAAAAAGAGAATATTCTATCTAAATTATTATGATAAATCTCATGGAAATTGTATGCTTGTAATACAAGTGAGGTGATGATCTATCGAGGAAGGATAGATTATGGTAGTGATGCTTAAAATACTAGGGACAAGGCCATTGTGGTGACACTAGAACCTTATGACATACATTGATCACCATGATTTATTTTATAAAAATACATTATCCTTTTTAGAGCAATCCAGTGGTATGCCTTGGCTGTAAGATTCCATAAGTCTCGAGACTCTTCCTATGCGAGGAAGCCTTGCAAAGGAATGGATCACTTGAGGGAATGGGGAGGAAAAGAAGAGGATTCTTGAACTTTGAAGGTGTGTGAATGCAAGGAAGGGGAGACTTTAATGAATTTGTTTTCAAAGATTCATGTACACAATGGGATCGTGAATGCATTGGGTGTGTCGAAAAAAAAATGAGTTGAACTTGTTTCTTGTGGAAGAATTATGAAGCAACGTACAACCATGTAGGAATGTGTTGGAATATGTTAGGCCCCTATGCTACTATTGTAACCCCTTTTGTTATTAGTACAACCCCTTTATTATATTGTTGTACCCATGTAGTCCCCATATTGTTATTATTGTGCCCCATAGAAGCCCACTATTGTTATTAGTTTTCCCTTACATTATTATTGTTATGTCAGCTTTGATTATATTATGACCCCTTAGACTCCTATATATAGAAAGGAGGCCTTGTCATTTGTATCATGCAAGAATTGTTCATTTATGTAATGTAAATGAGGTTGCCCCCTCGGTTGCCCCCTCAAAGAGGCTGAATTCTAAGGCGTTGATCCATATTTTCTATCTTTCTATGCGTTGGGTTCATAAGATTTGGTATTAGAGCTTTGGATTCTAGGGTTTCGTTGCTCCAAATAGGTCATCATGGAATTTTTGCTATAACTATTTTTCTACGATGTTTCAGAAGCGAACAAAAAAAACCCATTTGAGACGAAATCGTGCCAAACCTTAGGTCCAAATTTCAGAGCTTTGTGCATTATATTTGTGGACATATTATCTAAATAAGTTGGTCTTTTTGCAGACTCCTAAATTACATTCCAAACAAGTGACCTTAGGAAAATAGTCATAAATTTTGTTTTGAGCATCAGATTGAAATTTTGTATGAAGTTACAGAAAGAGAAGGACTGTAGTTTCTTGTGTATATTTTTCAGATCCTAAGGTCATGGAACTTCCTACAAGTTCGCTCTTCTGAAAAGGTATATAATTAGGTCATCTTAGGAGATTGTGCATAACTCTTTCTTCGAGAATCTAAATTTGATCAGACTGGTGGCATGGAAAGAGGACACAATGGGCTACTATAGGTCGCAATTTCAAAACTGGAAGAGCCAAAATTACAGAGTTATAGTCATTTCAATATTGAGATCCTAAAATCAGGCAAAGGCAATATGAGGAAGTTTGATGGCAAGGATTCACTAAATTGGATACTTCAGATGGAGCAATATTTTGATCTACATGGTGTACCACTGTTACAAAAGGTATGTATTACATCTTCATATTTAGAATTGGAACAATTTTTATTGTATAAAGGGCTTTGTTTTCATAAACAACTTGTTATGTGGTTAATTTTCACGAAGGAAATGATAGCACATTATGAGGATACAAAGAGAAACACCTTCTTTAGAGCAACACCACAACAATTGGAAAGAGTAAAAGGGCTTTGTTACATAGCGGAAAGTAAAATTATGGCAACAAGGAAGTCTACCCCTCAAAACTATAAAGATGGAAGTGTTGTTTCTGCTAGCCTTCCACAACCTACAAGGGTTACACGACAAGAATTGGAAGAAAAAAGAGAAAAAAGGGCTTTGTTACAATTGTGATAGCAAATGCACTAAAGGTCATAAGTGTGCTGAGAAGAAATTATTTTACATAGAGTATGAAGAGGAGGAAGAAAAGGATCAAGAAACATCAAAAGAAGAGGATATGTACTAGGACCCAACCCTAGAGAAAGAAGAAATGAATCTGACCATATCTTGTAAAGCATTGGCAAGAATTACCACTCAAACTCTCAATATAGAAGGACATATCAAGAATAAAAAGGTTCAAGAAGTGAAATATCACATCGAGAAAGAAGGAATGAATCCAACCATATCTTGTAATGCATTGGCCAGAATTACTACTCCTCAAACTATCAAGATAGAAGGACATATCAAGAAGAAAAATGTTCAAGAAGTGAAAGATCACATCGAGCATCAAGAAATGAATCCAACCATATCTTGTAAAGCATTGGAAGAAATTACCACTCCTCAAAATCTCAAGATAGAAGGAATTATCAAGAAGAAAAAGGTTCAAGCAATGAAATATCACATTGAGCATCAATAACAAGTTCTCCAACTTTTAAAGGATAACGCCACTTTGGTGCAGAATCAAATGAAAAAATAGGTAGATCAACATCGTAGTGAAAAATGTTTTGATTTAGGTGATCGGGTATTTTTATGGTTACATCTCGAGCAAGCTATTTATGAGAAGGAAATGTTGGCAATACTACATGCACTTAACAAATGGCGACCTTACCCAATGGGAAGACACTTCAAGGTAAAAATGGATCATGATAGTCTTAAATACATTTTAGAACGAACATTATCATTAGAAGAACATAAAAAATGGGTTGCAAATATGTTGGGTTATGACTTTGACATCATCTACAGAAAAGGGAAGAATTTTTTTGTTGCAGATGCACTCTCAAGAAAGGATGAGTATGTGGAAGAATTGTTTTGTGCTATTTCTATTATCCAACCAAATTGGATAAATGAAAAAAGGGATGAATGGAAGAAGGACAAAGAAGTGTGTCCACTCATTCAAAAGTTGTAGAATATCCCAATTCAAACAATATTGCCAGAACTTGAAGAGGAAGGAAAAATCATATTGGAACCTAGAGCAAGTCACAGAAACAAGAACCTGACAGCTAGGAAATCGATTAAAGAAGAGCTTACTTGTTGAAGATTCCACACGGGAGGACAAAATTTTTATATAGAAGCATCAAAAACTACTCAAGCATTGAGGAAAACACTTTTTGAAGGAGAGGGGCATTTTAGGCCCCAATACTACTAGTGTAACCCCTTATTGTTATTAGTACAACCCACTTATTATATTGTTGTGCCCATGTAGTCCCCATATTGCTACTATTGTGCCCCATAGAAGCCCACTATTGTTATTATTATGCCCTTACATTATTATTGTTATGTCGGCCCTGATTATATTATGACCCCTTAGACTCTTATATATAGAAATGAGGTATTTTCATTTGTATCATCCAAGAATTGTTTATTTGTGTAATGTAAAGGAGGTTTCCCCCTTGAAGAGGTTGAATTCTAAGGCGTTGATCTATCTTTTATATGTTTTTGTGAGCTGGTTTCATAACAGTTAGATAGGAAACAAGATGAAGTTGACAAGGAAGATGTTTTCCAACCATAGTAAGTGCAGACTTAGGATGAGTTAGAGTGATCATTGGGTAGTTTAGGGACTCTTTCTAGGATGATATAGAGATCATGATAGATGAACATTAGTTGGAGATGAAAATTTACTGGTGTGGACATGTCTCTTTTAATCAAGAGCTATGGAGATTTTTTGGTTGACTCATCCCAATTAAGAGACTTTGGACAAACTATTGGAGTGTTTGAGGGAAGTGGCTATAATGGCCACCTACCTCCCTATTTTTTCCTATAGAAATTAACATGATTCATTGCTTAGGAGTTAGCAGTGGAACTTAAGTGGACCAAAGAAAGGTGTGAAGTTCGATGAAGAAGTTGGAGTGTTGAGTTCCAGGAAGTGACTTGATAGTTTGGATGCAAAGGTGGTGATGTTTCTTTGGTTCATTATAGTTTTATAGGTAGATCAAAGTGCAAAAGGAAGTGACTATCTTCGACATGAGGAAGTACATTCTTGTGAAGTTGAATTGGAGACATCTAGTTTACAACCATCATGGGAGAGCTTAATGTACATAAGCATAGAAGAATGGATCAATATTATTGATGCATTAGTATGTTTGGATGGTGCAACACTTGGATAGTTTGATGATGAAGGTTGGATTGCAATATTGATAAAGAGTTACAATAATGTTGGACTTAGATTGCAACATCAATAGGAGGTAGTAATAGAAAGAAAGACATCCAAGAGATATTGTTGGGTAAAGTTGGAAAAAATCACTTATTTAAAGGAAGAAATCGATAATGGATAGTTGCATAAAGCTTCAGGGACAAACAATGTAGAGAACTTGAAGGAGGTAATTGTGGATGGATGCATGGTTTTTAGTAGAAGATTTAGATGATAGTAGGTTTTTGAGGATGTTACAAGGGGTGGAAAAAAATTTCAATAGTGGAGGATGTAAGGCCTTATATTAGAATGGTTTTGGGCTCCTCTGTTGCATGATCACCTTGATGGTTGTTAATTGGAAAATAATAATAATTAGTATACAATTTTATAGAAAAGTTAGCAAAAAAATATATACCTTAGATTCATCATACATTTACAATAATGTTGTAGGTAAAAAGTTATCACTCCCTTATTGTATATTTGTGATATTTTTCATATAATAAAATTATGGCCCAACTTTGGGTGTTGCCTACACATGTACATTATGGATTCTTTAAGATTATTAGATGTTCCTATTGCTTGCTTTGTTTTATATTGATTATATACTGTTAAAATATTTTAAATGCACAATTTAATGTTTACCCACTATTCTGTTTACCCACTATTGATTAAATAAGACTTAAATGCATTTGACATGTTGTAACTTACAGTAAAGTTATAGACCAACATTATGATTTATTATATGAATTATTATATATAAAAATAAATATATATTAAATTAGATTAGATATAATATGATATGAGATTAGAGATATATATCAAACTAAATTAGGACTTTAAATTTACAATACTAAACACGATATTTGAAAGTACTTTCACAAGGTCGAAAGAGTAATTTTCATTTTTATTATGAAGTGATGGTCGTTCTCGTAAAAATTACTTTCATTTAACCATTACAACTTTCATTTAAATCATTGATAAGTAATGACTAATCACTAAAATGAATGACTATTTTTTGAATTTCGTCCATAGATTTTTATTAATAATAAAAAAAATACAAATATAAAACTTTATGTCCACATTGTTCGTTGAGAAAACTTTTGAGATAATCTTTGAGTTAAAAAACCAAAATCAAAATAAATATTTATTATTCACATTTTTATGAAAATAAGATAAATAAGATAATTTAAATTTATAAGTCTTTTTAATTTCAATGGTTATAAGATAAATAAGATAATTTAAATTTATAAGTTTTTTTAATTTCAATGGTTAATTTGAGAATATGATTATTTGATGATTAAGATTTTTGGAAAACTATATAAAGAATTATTAATCGAAGCATTTCAAATCTCAATCTTAATCTAGATTCATCATCAAGATCAAAATGAACCTAGATTGAAGTTGGAAATACGTGCACTAATAATTCTCCATATAATTTTCCAAAAAATTTGAATCATTATACCATAAATCACAAAAACATCCACTCTATATATATAATTAATTAAAAATAATTTATACATCTTTTAACAAAATATAAAATTCAAATTCCCTTTACATTAAAACATAAATTTAAGCATAAATTTATACTTATCCTAAACTGATTTGGATTGGTAACTTTCCACAGCTAAAGAAAAATCCTCAAAGATTTAGGGTATAGAACGTTACTTTATATAGTTGTCGTGTTGTCCACGACCATTCTTGTCTGTCTTAACTATATCATATTATGGTGTCATTAGCTCCATGTTGGAATTTATGTTCTCATTCTTATCCACCTCCAGATCGGATTGAGTTTTGTTTTAAAGATTTTGTTTTGTTTTATTAATATTTATTTGATTATTTTTTATTAAACAACTCTTTTCTTTCTCAACTATATATAATTATAATTATAATGTCATTAGCTCCAACATTTCTAGTGTCATTAAACAACTCCTTTCTATCTCAACTATATTTAATTGTAGTGTCATTAGCTCCAACATTTTGGAATTTTATGCCACCATTGTTATCCACTTTCCTATGAGATTGAGTTCTATTTTAAAGATTTTGTTTCATTTATTAATGTTTATTTAGATCAAACATTTTGGATTTTTATATTTTCATTATGTGAAGTTTGAGTTTTATTTTATTAAAAAATTATTTAGATTATCTTTTGGTTTAAGCAACTCCTTTCTATTTCAACCACATATCATTGTAACCTTATTAGCTCCAACATTTTAGAAGATTTTGGAAGTTTTCTGTTGCCATTTATATCCAATTTCATATCAGATTGACTTTTATTTTAAATAATTTAGTTCATTTATTAATTTTATTTTAGAATAAACATTTTGGATTTTTATGTTTTCATTCTTATCTGAATTTTATATTTTATGTGAAGTTTGAGCTTTATTTTAAAGATTTTGTTTTATTTTATTAATGTTTATTTTGATTATTTGATATATTGAAAATTATTGTTAAATGATAAAAGAAATTAAATTTTAAGATTTTATTTTTGAATTAAATTATTATATATTCAAATTATTAAAACACATTCAAATAAAAAATATAAAAAAATATATATGTGGAGAACGTAATTATTTCTCAATGTTGTTAGTTTGTGTTCTTGACTGACAACATTATGAAATCACTTCTAAGATAGAATTGAGATATTATTTTATGTCTAGTTTTGCAAAGAAATGATGGGAGGAGTGTGAACCCCTCTCTTGTTGGATTTAACATCGTGTGAAGGTTAGAAGTCTGCTAACATTAGTCATGTAGGTACTCGATATGCATGTCAAGAAATATGGGAAGTTAGGAGGAGGTTGATCACATGTACATGAGGAAATGATACTTGGGTAAGGGGCATTAAGTGACTACTTGTTGAAGCAATGTTGAAAACATGGGAATAAGATCACTTCTAGGTAGGATAACTAAATCATGAAGATATACATACTCACGGTCCTTAATTAGTTATGTGTTTGTTTCATGGCATGGTCA
This sequence comes from Pinus taeda, assembly GCA_000404065.3. Taxonomy (NCBI): domain Eukaryota; kingdom Viridiplantae; phylum Streptophyta; class Pinopsida; order Pinales; family Pinaceae; genus Pinus; species Pinus taeda. The sequence continues at coordinate 33,268 of APFE030706869.1, read as the reverse complement.
TTTCTTTGCACCATTTAATTGCTACCTTGCTTGTGAGGTCTCTAATAACTGGGTTTCTTTATCCAAGAGACTCTTAGTGGCTAAGGTCCAAGGCTAGGGAAGCCTCTAGCTAGTGGTATTGTTATGCTCCTTTCAACCCTTTTGTAGTTTCTCGGTCATGGAAGAGATGGGGCATGTTTGGGGTGTTATCACTAGGTGGTTTCTTGATTCTTAGTATATGATGACAAAAGGTTTGGGGAAAGCCAAAGGAGGGAGTAAGCAAGAGATCATGTGTATGAAAGAAGAGCCTCCTCCTCCACTCATACTACTATCCCTATTGGGTCATTGGAGAGGCTTGGGAGCTAGGAAAGCATTTCTACAACTAATGTTTAGGGGAAGCTCAAGGACAAATAAAGGAATTGGAGAAAAGGGTCGAGGAAAAGAGAAAGAAATTGTTATAGGACCAGATCTTGTAAGAGGTGAAGGGTTGGGTCTTTGACCCAATATATTTCTATACAAGGGAAATTAAATCCTTTAAGATGGCTAAGAGCTATTTTCCAATTAAAACTATAGTGGATTAGGCCTTAGAAAAGACATAATTAACACAAGAAGACACCCTACACACACTTAGGATTATGGATATAAAGTTTGAAGTAATGTGTAAAGGGGTCTTTGGCATTGGGTACTCAGTAGAAGTAGCAAAAAAGGGATAAATATACTAGCCAAAAGATGAAGAAGCAAGTGGCACACTGGTCAACCCCATCAACCTTTAGGTGGAGGACTAACTCTAAGGACCAAAGTGGGAATGAAATAAACAAACAAAGAAAGATGAAGAGGAGAAGGGAGAGGAACAACTCCAATTATCCCCTACTTAATATCCTAGACTAGGAACTATTATATTTTTCATAGTAATTATCATGGTAGGTAGGTAAATACAAGAAAATAATTTTCTCTTCTACAAACCCTGTTGGAATTGTTTTTTACTAGTCCACACCCAATGATGATTAGACTATTAAAAATTAAACTACAAATTTACTAATTGGCATGACCATTAAATGCCCTATTTTTACCCCTTTTACCTTCTCGTTTCACCAAATTTTGGCCCCCTTACTTAGCATTTCCTTTATCTTTTTGACATAATCATGAAGACTTGTGTTATTTTGTAAAACATTTAAAGATATGATAGGTAATCATTATTTCTAAGTCAATTTCTGTTGTTTGTATGTATTTTTTAAGTATCATGGTCATTAAAAAGGCACTAACTAAAGTATATGCAGTTCCTGCACTCAATGGAGATCCTGCACCTGAGTCAAAGAATGTGTGGACTGCTTTATTATTAAGATTTTCCATGGAGGCCATGGTTATATTTGTTCAAGATTATTTTGGATTCATATGATATCTAAAGGCACACTTCTCTTCCACTATCAGTAACAAGCCGAGAAGAAGGGATCATTTACTAAAACAATCTCTTTTGCACCAGATTTGATCCCCTTGTTTTGGTCGTGGATCTATCAGATCTCTATCAATGGAAAATCATTTTGATTCAAATTTTCATCCATTTTGTAATAGATTGGCTTGTTTAGAGCTATGTTTGCAATGTAAAAATGTATATAAGCTATTCTATGTCTCTAAGCCAAGCTATTGTACCTTCGAAAAGGAGATGCTACTAGTTTGATAACGTGTCACTCCTCAACTAGATCTAGACTTTGTCTCCTGATGTAATAGACTGATTTGATTTAATATAAAGGCTTCTAATGCCAGGCTTATTTTCTTATTTCTTGTGTATTTTATGGTTATCTCGGCTTTGTAACTTAAGTTTTTTAAATGAGGATGCAAGTTAGAATAGTAGGGCCCACCATACTATCTCAACATCCCTCTAGTTGTGTATATTTTGTGTGGTTTGCATATCTTTTATTTGGTGTGTATTTCATCATAATAGTGGTGTGTTAATAGTAATATTTCTTTGTTGGTTTCACAGAACTATGGATGCCTCTTTTACACTCTTCTTTCTCCATATATGCATGGAACTTTGATTGGTGATTGATTAAGTTTTTAAAACTAGAAGGTTCTAGGTTAAAAGTGTAAGATTATTTTCAAACACATAATTTATTTAACTACATGATTAAAGGAAGTTCTATATGATGAGCATCGATATTGTAACAAGAATGCTGCAACTCCCAAGGATTTCGACTTTAATTATCAACCTGGGGTTCATACAAAATTAAGAGGTATCGACACTATATGTGAAGCATACAATGTATCCATCCCTTGTTGTCATTATGTAATGGAGTGAATGTACTCAAATCAAATCCTAAACTAATTGTAGAAAATGAATTGCTCAAAATGGAAACCCTAACCTATTGCAAGAAATCAAGTACAAGGAAAGAAACATATTCTAATTGCATAAATATCATGAACTAAATATAAAAGAAGCCTAACTTAACCCTATTTATCACATGTGATAATTTAAACTAACTGAGCATGGAATCTGATCTAGAGAGTGCTAATTGTTTTGTGCATGAATAAATATAAAATAACTTTTTCCTTTTTATCTTTTTGCTTGGAAAATGTAAACGCTAATCTTTCTTGGTTCTTTGGTAGGGGAAATAGGTGTGGAGGAAAAGGAGTATAATGATTTAGATGGCTTGGAGGACAAGTAGGGGCCTAATCCTAGCTTCTAGTGATAATTTTTCTCAATTCGGGCTCTAAACAAGCCACTATAGGTTTTCATACAAGATGTCTATAGGAAGTACTAGTTCCTCTAGGATGTCTACAAGATCCCTTGTTTTATTAGAAAAATCAAGCAGAAAGCTTAGGAAGTGGTCTAGAAGGTGGAATGGAGCTTGGGAAAGGTGGATAATGGAAGAATAAGGAATTTAGGTGGTGGAAACTACGTAGAACTCAAGGAAGGGCTTCAAGATGGGTATATTTGCTCAATGGAAATGACAATTTTTGCTTATAAAATAAGAATTTGGATTGAGGCTTTAGTGGATTTTGGTGGCATGGGTGTTATAGACATTTTTGGTCACTTCAACCCCAATCAGAAATGTCCATAAACTGAGGGCTCTTAAGTCCCTAAAAGTGTTCTTCACTGCCTAAAGGAATAAGGTCAACTGATTACATCATCTCCCAGAAGTTCTCCACTGAAAAATACTCATAAATGGTCAAAACTAGACCATACTAAAAGCTCAATGCAGAGGGTGCGATGCATATCACATTCCCAATGTACAGGGTGTGATGCATATTGTTTTGCTCCTCTGTGGGGTGCGATGGTCAGGAATAGACAAATGGTAGGGACAAAAATGCGAGGTGGAAGATCATGCAATCTTCTAGAAGCTTCCCCTCTAACACCTGCCACTCCATTTTCGACCATGAATGAGTAAGAGATCATCATTATCCAAGTGGAAGTAGGAACTATCAGAGAGAAGACACTAATCAAGATCTCAAAAGATGACTCGCCTCTCTGTAATCATCTATATATGGATCCCTCATCACAGAGATCCAGAGGCTAGAATTTTGTAACTTATAGAGAAGTGTTGTTGGTATTCTGGTGTACATTCACAGTGTTGGATGATTTTGCTTTGCTTGAGGTGAAGAAGGGCTTCTTAGCTGGAGGATGATGCTAGGTCAGAGCTCGTGGTTATAATCCTCTTGCTACTTTTCATCTGAATAAAGCTATTCTTGTTTCCTTCCATATTCTTGTGTACTTGTTTATATATTCTTGTATATGGTTAGTGCACATTTGATCCTACATTATTTATGAAATTAGATCCTTGTTTCTTGCATAGTAGTATGTTGCTATGATTCTACAGGTCCTTTTGAAGCTGAGCAGACAAAGAGCAAACGGAAAAACTCTATCAAGAAAGAGAGGAAATCGAGTGCAAGACTTAGGTTGGCCCTCTTGGTTGTCCTCTCATATATTTTCATAAAAGGAATCAACAGTAGACTTTGAATTTTTGTTTCTAAGATAGCCACCCATCTTAGTGGGAATAGCAGCATCCGTGTGGAGTAGATCAATGCTGCTTCAGTCAATCTCCGGGTTTTTTTATAAATTAAACAATAGATCTGCAAGCAATCTAATTTCCCTAAGTGGTGGCTCTAGTAACCTCTTAGATCACCCCTGTGTTTTTACATACATTGATCTGTACTTACTCAGCTTAAACACATGAACTAAACTACAAATTGTGAGTGAAATCTCGTTCAAAGTCTCGCACTGTAACCATCGCACCCTGCCTTCAAGGTAGCCTGTATGCATCACACTTCCCGAATGGAGTAGGTGCGCTGCATACTAAGTTCATTGTGTAACAGGTGCAATGGTCAGGGAGGATTGATTTTGCCCTCTGACTGTGGATTTTTCTCACTGTTTTCAGTCTTATTCAAGAGTTTTTGTTGTCTGTAATCAGTGTACTTCTGTGAATACCCCCTTCTCTTGCATTATTCCGCCTCCTTAGTGTAAAGAACTATAAATGTTTTTCATGTATTGTGCGTCG
>APFE030706869.1:2731-13266 GCA_000404065.3 Pinus taeda | reverse complement strand
CATCAGATTATGAATAAAGAAGGCAGTTTGTGATCTAGTTCTGAGTTTCTTAAGGAGACTATAGCTCTCAGGTTAGGGCCCAACCTGAGAGCCATAGATCCCCTCTGCTGTAGTGTTGTTTCCATTTCATTTCCAGCACTTTAAGTTTTCGTTTGCACATGCAATTCGAATTACAGTTTGGTGATCTGGTTTTCTTATGAGTAGGATAGATTTTGCTTATGGTACAGTTGTTTCCACTTGCTTAGTGTAGCAGAGGACATATACCATCAATTGGAGCTCTAGCAAAACGGTTGTTAAGGCTCACTGCCATCTCTCTTGAAGATTGGGGTGCAGTCCATAACTAGCCACCAAAAACACGCATTACTTTACTTGATGATTGCTGCAATACAGTCATGGTTTTGATTAGATGCTTCCTTGTCATTCACACCTGCACACATACTTTCATCACAGCCTCATACATATTTCTCTTCGCGTTTTGGATTGTTGTTCATTAAATTCATGGCATAAGTAATTTAGGTTGATGCATTTTCGATCATTTGTTTCATTTACACTCCTCTTTCTTGTTCCATTACCATCTCCTCCATCTTGATCACGCATGCAAGCATATCTCCTCGACCTTCACGTTGTTCTGTCTTCCACTCCTCACGTAGCTTCATTTCCTAACCTTTCACTGACATAACCCGTTACCTTCAACATACTCCCTACACCCATTTCCCATCTCATTCCTCCACTTCTGAGCCATCACCAGCCTTATCCCTACCTCACATATCTCTCCCTACCATTCCATCACTCCTCCATCACTTCAAACCTCCACGGTAGGTCATCCTGTAGCAGTTTAGAGACATCCTGTAGAAACCTCTGAGTATCTTGTAGGATCCCCTGCAGACATCCTATAGGAGGCCATCTACTCAGTTGTTGAGCCTCTGAATGTGGAAAACCTCTGTGGATGGATACTAAGGGTCCATAGGGACCTCACCTAGCCTCCCCAACCTGTTCCACGCTTTCCTTCCTTCTCCGTCCCATCTGCACAACCAAATCCTAATAAGCACAAAATCACAATCATTCCACCCACTTAATGAAAAAGTACAAAAACATGTCTTTTATGATGCAAGTAGTTTAGATCCATGCATTTTCACTTATTAGAGGTAGCAACAACATTGGTAGAAGTTTCATTCACATTCTTTGCATTATAGAAGTTAGACTAGTCAAATTAGGGTTTCCTAGGTTTACATGCTTTGATTTGCTTTCAGTTCATTTTTGTCAAGTAGATTAGTATTCTTTGAGCTAGCTTTCGTCCATCATTGATAAAGCTTCTTCTGTGAGCCCATAGAAGTTGGCTTGAGCCCTAGCGGACTTGTGCCAGCTGACCAAGTGACAGCTGCGACAAGAGCTAGTACTTATGCATACAGCACCGTCGCTTCCAAGTTTGTACGAACTACCGGGTTGATAAAATGAGAGACAGGAAGCCCCAGGAGTTGTATCATTATTGCTACAATACTAGAGCTCACCACAAATCTCGATCCTGACAACAGAACTATTTGTTGGCTTCTTTGGGTCTAACTTAGGTTTGAAGTTAATTAGCCAAAAAAATCCCTATACTACTGGCCCTTTTGGAAAAAGTTCACGGATCATAGATTGAGGTTTCACTCGAAGTAGTATGGGAGGGTGCTAGAACTAGGTTTCCGCACCCTTGAGATGTGTGAGAGGTTCAACTGGTCCACTGTTTGTTTCTGCATGCAAGTTGCTTCATGCACATTCCCGTCCCTCGCGGCCTGATACACTGCATTTGCACAGCCCTAACCAAGGGTTGTGGAGCTCCCTCGCCACTCTCTGCGCTATTTCCTGAGATCTTACTTATCTCCCAGTACTGGTTAATTACCTTCGCCTACTTGAATGTCTTAAGTTATAATTAGTTATACAAAATATTCATACAAGTTCGCATAGTAAATAAATAGTATACTTGCAAATTATATCCCATCATGCATTAAACCAAGAAAGGATACACATAAATGTAGTAAAACTTATCTTTATTGATTATACCAATGGTTACATATTTGACCTACCCTGCGCACTTAGCTACAGGGTTCTACGCACTCAGCTATAGACTACTAGGCCTCTGCGCACTTAGCTGCAGAGCCTTCTCCTACTCTATGACCCATAGACACACTTTACACTTCGACTCAATCACTTCAACTTCCCATTTTCTCTATTTTGTTAGGGTTCTTATACACTTAGAGCCTCGCTCTATTTATACAATCCCATGGTCCGTGGACCATGGGTAGTTATATCCATCCAACATTACATTACAAAAACTGGGGCAGACAACCCTATGACTCTATTATAATTTTGCACCTCGCACTCACAATTCGCTGATTTTTTACAAGAATATTCATTAAAAACTTGGGATTTAAGCCCCAAAACATGCCTTGGGGGGATTCCATGCCCAACATTGCACTTGTGCATGACTAGTTCAAGGTTTCCTGTTATAGAGAGGGAATGGTGTTTTTATGCATGTTACCCTTCGTTGTATTTATACATTGATGATCCCAAGAAGGGAGTTTGAATATAAAGGCTCATTTTGATACTATTTTTAAGAAGAATAGTTGATCTTCTTGTGATTGAAATATTAAAATTATTGAATCATGTTTCTTTAGTGTTGTGGTTTTAGAAGTAATGCTTCCTTACACGAATTTTAAACACAAATTCCTTATTTAATGTTGTCACATGAGGGATGGTTGGTTTTCTCAAGTTTTAAGACTCAAAATTTTTGATGTGTGCTTTTGATTTTATGCATAGATACTTTGGTTGCTTCATACAAAGTCATGTATGTAAGCACATTCTTGTGAGAACATGGAACACTTTTTAAGAGGATTGTTTGTTTTGGACACTCAAACCCTTATATGTTTTCTTCAAGGAATTTTTTAAGCTCTCTATTTTCCATGGAGAAATGGAAGATGGTGACTTCCTATCAAAGGGTTGATTAAGACTTTTTGTATGTCTGTGAGAATGGTGGAATTGGTGATTGATATGCATTGTTGTCAACACTGCATGTATGTTGTGGGTAAGACTGTTAGTAGTATGGTTGTATGCTTAATTTTATTTTAAGGAGATTGCTAAGTCTCCTAAGTTAGGTAAAGTTTAGTAAAGAACATCATTCAACCTACAATTGTGATAATCTAAGAAACAAAGTCTCTTATAAAATCACCAAGTTCACACTATGTGGTGAAGTCATGCTCAGACTAGCTATGTAGTATGTATAGGGAAAGGGGTGAATCCTTCTGATAACCATCAGATTTAAGAGATGTCGATTCAATATAACTTAGGCTCTAGGAAAAACCACTACATATGATCCAAGCTTGAGCTTATGTGTAAATGGGGCATGGTACAAGAAGGGAGGTTAAACCTGAAAGGTCCACCCTAGAGGAAAAGGGAAAATACATACTAGGAATTATTTCCAAGGTAACAAAGGCATGGTTATAGTTGGGGTAATTCTTAAGAGTTATTGTTGGCATTATGGCTAATGTGTTGTCCTTGATGGCAAACTAATTGATAAGTATGTCAACATTGTGATAACATGATGATTATGAAGATTGATACAGATGCTACATGTGATATGGACAAAGGAATACCAATTCAGACATAGATGGATGGTAAAGGTAAAGTTTCAGAAAATATATGTGGGTCCTAAGAAGCAAGGTCACATACATAAGCAGGTAATGTCAAGAAAAGTGTAAAAATAATGTGTAGATTCAATACTTCTCATGAAATTTGCTAAATCATATGACTTGAAGCTACTCTACTGATCTGTGGAAGTTAATTCACCGTCTAAAAGAAGAATCATAAATAGGCAAAAGGAAACATCACACATGCACATATATTTATCTAAGGGAAAGAAACTGATCAAAATCCCTTACTATCTATATTGCTTTAATAAAAGAAGAGAGAAGAAATACAATGCTTGATCAAGCCTGAGCATGTCCTCTAAGTGTATAGTCTATCCCTTTTCCTGACTCATTGAACCTGGCCCAAAAATTTTCCAATTTCAAGCCTTCCCAAGCTCCTATTTCCGGGCATTGTTCCCTTTGGAAATTGCCACTATTTTTTAAGAATTGCAGAAAAAGGAATTGCGCAATAGTCTTAGGTTAATCTCTGACTACAGGCACCACCTCTACACATGGGAATATGCTACAACAGATAGTACAATTCCTTGAAATCTACATCTCAACTAGGTAACTCAAATTATCTACATGCAACAATTATTTTGGGCTAATTGATAAGTTAACTCGCTGATCACTCAGTGTGGTTGAAGTTCCACTTCCATGACTTGACCTCCACTAGTTATTGTGACAATTAGAACTAGTTAAGCTAAAAATAACTCAAATTGACTAAAATAGATTGCTTGAAATTAGCAATCAATCATGTAGAACTGAAATAAATCTTCCCAAAATTGAATTTACTGAGTTAACTGAGTGAAAAGAGACATGTCACCTCATTAATTACCTACAATTATTCTGCTGAAATAGAATTTCGAATTTTAATCTAGTTTGACCAAGGAAAAGTTGAAATTATATTTTCTTGCTACATTTTCAACACTCCTTCCTAGCAAGAAAGGGATTATCAGCCACCCCTATCCCGCACCTATGGAACTCTAATTTTCCTCTTGAAAAATCCTTTATACAAATATCTACATCTTGTTCCTCTATCAGAATGTATTGCAACAACATAATCCACCTCTACACACAATCTCCTAGGTGGTGATATTGTATATCAATATGCTTGGATTGATAATGAAATACATGATTCTCAAAGAGTTTGAAACAAATATAATTATCGCAATAAATCACAGTAGGATCCATCATCTAACCAAATAGCCAAACAAGAATATTTCTCATCCAAATTTCCTCACATGTTGCTTGATTTGTAGCCATGTACTCTACTTTTTTTGATTTGAGTGCCAAATATATTTGCTTCCTTGTTGGGCATGGAATCCCCCCCACAGCATGTTTTGGGGTTCAAAGCCCAAGTTTTTTTCAAATGTTATTGTAAGACTCTGCGAATTGCGAGCGCAAAGCACGAGATGTATGTTGAGTCATAGGGTTGTCCATCCTAAGTTTTTGATCTAGGTGGATGTTGGTGACCACCCACCTATCCCATTTGGACCCCCATGACTATCTCTTTCAGTTTTTTATTTTTCGTAATTGTAGCACAATTTACTAATTTTAGCATTTTTTTGGGTCCTGAACTTCCGGAGCCTTTTTTAGGCCCTAAATGACATTTTTTTGGGAAATTTGGGAGAAACATGGGTCCATGGACTGATATTTCTCTTCCCAAATTTATATTTCTCGGATAGATCTTTCTAACGAGCTATTGTACGTGTCAAATAGAGATTGGGTGCCAAAGTTACGACCCCAGGAAATCGATGTACCAATTTACCCTAATGGGGCCCACAATTTGGCGTTTCATCTTCTAGGGTTAGGTTTTGGGATGTTAAGGGTTTTCCATTATTTCTTAGCAATAAATAGGCCTTTGAGCCTCATTGTAACACAGTTCAAAGGCATGTATCTGCCACATCTCTTCTCAGAGATAAGCTACCATCACCCTAGCTGGTTTATTTCCATTTCTGTTTGTAAGCATATTTCAGTATTTTACATTAATGAAATGAAGTATTCTTTCTGTTGCATCTTTCTGTTTATGGTTATCTCTATGTTTTTTTGTGTTCTTGTTTAAATCTAGATCAGTGGTATCAAAGCGGTCTCCTTTTTCTCTATTTTTCTTTGCATGTCCCCAATGAGGTCAGGATATAAGGAGTTAGGGCTTGAACTGGTCAAAATTTTGCAATACCAGCCTCACAAATCCCAACAGCTTCTAATGGCGAATGAGAAGAAAGATGAGGGGGTAGGAGATCCTATCAAAATCTTGCTCGAAGAAGCCCTCGAGTGACAAAGGAACATAATGATCGATAGCTTTACGTAGATCCTTCAAGGGCTAACCAGAGGCAACACATCATCTTCCAACAGTTACTCTGGAAACGCCACACCATTTAAGGTACAAGTTAATTTTGAAATCCCCATCTTTGATGGTCAAATAAACACAGATGCCGTAGATAAATGGTTAAATCTGCTAGATGGGTATTTTTCTACTCATGAATTTTCGAGTTCAGAAAATATTTTTTTTGCTCTTTTGATAGCATCCCCCCACATCAAGGACTGGTGGGAAACCTACTGCGAGTAGAAGAATGGAAGTACGAGCTCACTATTTTTAGCTGCACCCACTTGGGATTCATTCTAGGATGTTTTCAAGGTGCAGTACTACCCTGTCAAAAGCTATGAGGAAAAATACATCGAATGGACCAAACTACAATAGGGACAAGACCAAGATGTGCCAGGGTTCACAAATATTTTTCATACCCTTCGAACACATTTGGGTATCAAGGATTCTGAGCTGCATTTGGTACTTAAATACCATGACTTCCTACATAGGTACATCCAGGAAGAGATGGAGTTCCTCAACATCTCCTTGCTCAGCACGGCGTATTGATACGCTGTCAAAATCGAGTAGAAGCTTAAACAGAAGAAGCAACACTTTGGATCTATGAATCCAAAGACCAAAGGTCAATGCTAAGGTGGGGTGACCCAAGACAATCCATCAAAGACACAAGAAAAGAACAACACCATGAAGTTGAAGAAGGACATAGGAAAGTGGTGTGAGTTCCACAAGAGTCCCACGCATAACACAAGTGAGTGTCGGACCAAGCAGTCACTGGTGGCCAAGTTGAAGGCTTGAAAATCAGATGCATGTTCTGACCTTGAGTCAGAACCCGACAAGGGGAATGTCAAAGGGAAGCAGATCATTGATGTGGAACCCAACGTCACTGTTGCCACCACCAAGATCCAAAATAATAAGCCTGAAGACCTAGAGGAGGGGGAGTGTCTTTTCCACTCACAGATGTGGGTGAAGGGTTTGCTACTGTAATTCATTGTCAACAATGGCAGTCAAAAGAATCTCATTTCAATAGAGGTCATGAAGTGGTTGGGCCTACCGACTACACCACACTCGAAGCCGTACAGTATTAGGTGGCTTCATGAAGGACGATATCTCAAAGTTCTCCAGTAGTGTCGCCTTCCCTACAGCATCAAGCCCTTCACAGACGAGGTATTGTGTGATGTTACACCTCTAGATGTTTGTGATGTACTATTAGGCTAGCCATACTTGTGGAGGCAACATGCTGTGTATGAGTCAAGGCCTCGTGTTGTCATTATTTCTTTGGGTAATTGTTTCTTAGAAAACTAGTGTCTTTTCAATCTGCTAGTCCCACTAAGACTGGTAGCTATCATAGAAAAAAACAATTCAAAGTGCTTCAAGAGTTCCTTTATGTATGATAGATAAGAGAGAAGCAAAGAGGACCAACCTGTATCTTTTGCTTAGCTCCTTGCTTGTTTCCTCTCTCCCTTGATAGATATTGCCACTCTTCTCCTACTTGTCCTACTTTAGAGAATACCTATAGAGGAAAAGAAACAAAACACCATCAAAGCATCTCAATCTATGATATGATAAACAATGCAAAATCAGAAATACATTAATGATACAATTGCATCTACAAATAACAGGATTCACAAATACACGATTATATGGAGGAAAACTAAAAAAACTTTATTGATAGTAGAAATAGAAGAGATGATTGCAACCCAACTATCTAATCCAGCATCATCCTCCCATCATGAAAGCCCTCTTCACCTCGTGAAAAACAATATCACCCAACAATACAATGTTCTTCTCAAAGAGAAACCAACAACACTTCCTTACAAATTACAAAATTCTAGCCTCTAGATCTCTCAGATGAGGGATCCATTTATAGATATTTGAAGAGGGGTGAGGCAGCTTCTGGGTTTTTGATAAGTGTCATTTCACTGATAGTTCTTGGTTCCACTTGGATATTTCTTTGATCTCTTACTCATCCCTGAGCGAATTTAGAGAATCAAGTGTCATATGAGAAGTTTTCTAGAAGATTCTCTGGGTTTCCACTTAGAAAACTATCTCTGCCATTTGTCTACTCTCTCCCATCACACCCCAAAGAAGGCTCTTCTAGTATGCATCTCACCTGGCTAGTGTAGCAGCGAGGTATGCATTGCACCCTAAGCATGGAGTAGTCTGTATGGTCTAGTTTTGGCCAGTTTTGAGTGTTTTTTTAGGTGGAACTTTTGGGAAATGGCGTAATCAGTTGACCATGATTCTTTAAGGTGTGAAATAAAACTTTTAGGGGTTTAAGGCCCTTGTTTTATTGACATATGTGATTGGGGTTGCAGTGCCCAAATATGTCTATAACAATTGCCCCCTAAAGCATGAGGTCGTAAATCTTCTGATGTCGGGTGAAATGCTTTATCATGAGGATCTGAGGTATTCAAATTGGAAGGTGGCATATATAAAATACAATACAATACATCATCTTCATGTTATTTTCATGATCTAGCTAAGGCGGTCATTCCCATGCTTAGTTTTATATATTAATTTTCATATACATAGGACAAATAATCGTCTATTGTTGCATATTGGTGATTCTTGTAGAGCCATCATCCCTTAGCTTGGGTGATCATCTGTGCAGCTACTGTGTGCATTTGATGTCTGTATCATTTTTAATATACCACAACTTGGATGGATGAAACTAGATCTTGGGTCTTCAAACTCGTTTAATCTTCGCCCGATGTACACGTTGATCCATGTGAAAAGATGTTCTAAAGTCAAACATGGAAATACATTGCCTAATTACAAGCCAATGATGTAATCTGTTAACAGGCATGAGAGGAATCATCGATAATAATAATGACCCTCAAGGTACTATAGTACAATTCATGTGGTGTGAATATAGGATCTAATGTCGAAAATCACGCAAAATATTTTGGTGGAAGGCCATTGATGTAAACCTATCGCTGGAAGTGAGAAACTTGCCATTGAGGCATGCAAGCTTCAAAGTACTGAAAGGGTTGTTTCTAAGTCAACTTCTTGGATGATGAGCCGATGTTGATAAGAAGTGACTCGTCATAGGAGGGCCTTAATGAATCCCACATCTATGACACGAAATGAATCAAATGATTTTTTGGAGGCGAAAACGATCTGATGATACAAGGTTCAGGAATGGCGGCCATGAAAAATGGAGGGTGAAGGTATTACAGTGGATGAGACATTGGCTGGGTGGTAAATTCTCTGAATGACTTCTCTTGAACATATCGGCAACACTAAGATGGATTGGTAGCGTTGACCCAAAAAATGGATGGTACGGAGGACCAATGGTGATGTGACCAATGAAAAACATAACCCAACCTGACTCAATCATGGTGATGGAGTGAAAGTGTCATGTTCAAGAGAGACCTGCTACCAATGAAGTTCTTCAAGTTTTCTTCCCTTTTTCCCTAGTCTTTCTGACCAGTACCTCTTTATTTTTGTCAAGCTTGAGGAGGATAACATATGCTTGTTCTATAATTTTCCCTTCGGGCAAACCTGTTGCTATGTTTAGTGAGCCTAGCGACAGTGAAACTCGCTCTTGTCCTGATGGGCAAGTTTGTCGCTATTGTTTTAACGAGTTTAACAACAAAGGTATCTCAGTCCTTTTCATGTTTAGAGAGTTTGAAAAGGGTCAAAAAGGAACCTCCAGTAGTCCCTTTTTGTGGCATAATCCATTAAGTCTGAAAAAGTATAAAATAATACAAAAGGGATGACTTTTTTATTGCTTTAGCGAGCCGAAAAAGACAAGCGCTCGATCTTTTTGTGGAATGATCCCTCAGGTCCAAAAATATTAAAATGCAGAGGAGGGATGGTGCTTCCCCTTACTTTAACGAGGTGGAAAGGCCAGTAGCTCAGCAATATTTTCATATTTTACGAGTTTAAAAAGAGCTTAAAAGAGACTCATTTTTGAGGAACGAGTTATGTTTTCGTGTAACAAATGGTTCTAGGTAAGTTTGAAACTTTTCAAACACGATAGTGTAAAGAGGGTGGCTAACAGAATCAGTCGTCACAATTGTTCCTCAAAAAGGGTAAACAATCAAGTGGAAGCATATGATCGGCCAAAAGAATGGAGTTGACGGTAAGAACACAACCAAGGCTCAAAAGGTTGATAGCAAGGCAATCACAAAGGTTGTTTACTGAAGGGGGGTTTAAATTTTAATGAACTTGAACCTTGTGTTAATATATGCTCAGTGGCAGGTTTATTTCTTAACGAGATTGAACCTTGCAGAAACATTTCTCATGTGCTTTGCATGCCCCTAGCATGATGAAAAAGGGAGTCTCTTGTAACCAGATGGAAATCACTGCAGTGAAACAGGACGGCTTCATCCAGAATAGACAAAGGTGAATGGTGAGATAGACCGGTTGTAGGTTTTAACCGCGTACAAAAATTACCTGCATATGAATTCTAAATCACAGGAAAAATAAAAATGCAAGAGCATAACACATAAAACATGTATACAGAGAGATTTCCCACTGGATCCCAAAACTGGGACTACCAGCTTGATTTTTCATTATGTTCCTTTCAATGTTACAATACA
>APFE030706866.1:0-14664 GCA_000404065.3 Pinus taeda | reverse complement strand
GAAAATTGTAGGTCCGATAGACCAATTTGGTCTCAGTGGACGTTAACCATCATCATCATCATCATCATCATCATTAAACCTTAGGATTAATATTATAAACCCTATCAATAATATTATTCCCTAGGAATATGAACCCTTAGATTAATAAACCCAAAGAACTGATATTATAAACCCAAGGAAATAATAAAAACAAGGGATTAATACTAAAAACTCAAAAAACACAAAGGATTAATATTGTAAACCCAAGGTATATAAACCCTAAGATAATTATTATAAACGCTAAAACAAACTTGGTTGACCATGGTTGATTTTCATATTGAGACAATATTTGTTACAATGCGATGTTGGACCATGGTTGACCATGATTGATTTTCATATTGAGAGAATCTTTGTCACACTTTGATGTTGGACCATGGTTGAGCATGGTTGACCATGATTGACCTTGGTGGACAAGTTGACAATGTTTGTCACAATCGACGTTGGACCATGGTTGACCATTGATAATGATGGTTGTGACAATGTGATGTAGGACCATGAGACAATCTTTATCATAATGCGACCATGGATATTGATGATTATTGATCATGGTTGATTTTTATATTGAGACAATCTTTGTCACAATGCGGCATTGGACCATGGTTGGCAATGATTGACCATGGTTGACAATGGTTGATTTTCATATTGAGACAAAACTTTTCACAATGTGATGTTGGAGCGTGGTTGAATGATTGGCCATGATTGTTTTTTATTTTGAGATAATCTTTGTTGAAATGCAACATTTGACCATGGTTGACCATGATTGAAGATGGTTGATCATGGTTGATTTTCATATTAAGACAACCTTTGTTACAATGTGATGTTGGACCATGGTTGAGCATGAATGACCATGGTTGATGATGGTTGACAATGGTTGAACATGGGTGATTTTCATATTGAGACAATCTTTGTCACAATATGAGATTAGACTTTGGTTGATCATGATTGACCATGATTATAAACCAAATAGATTTATATTAAATCCTAGGATTAATATTATAAACCCTATGAATAATATCATACCCTAGGAATGTGAACCCTTATATTAATAAACCCAAGGGATTGATATTGTAATCCAAAGGGACTAATAAATGCAATGGATTAAAACTAAAAACTCAAGGGATTATAAACCCAAAGATAATAATATTAAACCCAAGGATCTAATATTAAAAACTGAATGTATATAAACCCGAAGAAAAATATTATAAAGCATATAGTAAACATGGTTGACCATCGTTGACCATGGTTGGTTTTCATATTGACACAATATTATAAACCCAAGAGATTTAAATTAAACTCTATGATTAATATTATAAACCTTGTGAATAATATTATACCTTAGGAATATGAACCCTTAAATTTATAAACCTAAGGTATTTATATCATAAACACAAGGGAATGATAAACCCATGGGAATAATATTAAACACAAGGAATTAATATTATAAACCGAAGAGTTATAAACACTAAAATAAACATTAAACCCTAAGATTAATATTATAACCCTTAGGATTAACATTATAAATGTATGTGAATAAAAACCCAAGCGACAATATTAAAAACCCAAGGGATTTTAAACCCAAGGGAATAACATTAAACCTTAGGATTAATATTAAATCATAGGAACATAAACCCTAAGATCAATAAACCCAAAGGATTAATACTATAAACCCAAGTATTAAACCTTAAGATTAATATTAAACTCAATGGATTAATATTAAAAACCCAAGGGATTATAAATAGAAGGGAATAACATTAAACCTTAGGATTAATATTAAATCATAGGAATATAAACCCTAAAATTATTAAACCCAAGGGATTAATATTGTAAACCCTAGGATTAATATTATACCCTCGGAATATAAATCGCATGATTAATATTATAAACCTAAGGAATTTATATTATAAACCTAATGGATTATAAACCCAAGGGATTTATATTAAACACTAGGATTAATATTATAAACCCCATCAATAATATTATACCCTAGGAATATGAACCCTTATATTAATAAACCCAAGGGATTGATATTATAAACCCAAGGCAATAATAAAAACAAGGGACTAATACTAAAGCCCCAAAAACACAAAGGATTACTATTGTAAACCTAAGGTATATAAAACCTAAGATAGATATTATAAACCCTAAAACAAACTTTGTTTACCATGGTTGATTTTCATATTGAGACAATATTTGTCACAATGCGACGTTGGACCATGGTTGACCATGCTTGATTTTCATATTGAGAGAATCTTTGTCACAATGTGACATTGGTCCATGGTTAAAAATTGTTGAACATGGTTGACCATCGTTGACCATTGTTTAATTTCATATTAACAGAATATTATAAACCCAAAAGGTTTAAATTAAACCCTAGGATTGATATTATAAACCTTGTGAATAATATTATACCTTAAGAATATGAACCCTTAGATTAATAAACTTAAGCTATTTATATCATAAATGCAAGGAAATGATAAACCCATGGGAATAATATTAAACACAAGGAATTAATATTATAAACCAGAGTGATATAAACACTAAAATAAACATTAAACCCTAAGATTAATTGGATAACCATTAGGATTAACATTATTGTTGAACTAGGTTGTCATTGATGTCAATATGGCAATATTCTAGACATTAGATGATGATATGAAGCCAAGGGGAAGCAGAACAAATTCATGAAGAAACAGGAGCAAGGCCATCAGGAAAGCCAAGCCATGAGCCATCATTGAAAGACATTGCAAATCCAAAGGAAGACATTGGAGCAAGAGGAGCCACAACAACGGAGCATTGCATGTAATACATGCCTAAGAAGAACCGAGAGGAAGAAGTCATCAAAAGAGGAGTTAACATATTGGAGGAGCATAACAGAGCTATCGAAGGAGCAAACAGAGCTATCAGAGGAGCAAAGCAAAGCATATCGGAGGAGCAAAGCAAAGCTATCGGAGGAGGAAAATAGAGCAATCAAAGAGCATAACGGAGGAGCAAAGCAAAGTTATCAAAAGAGAAAAACAGAGCTATCTAAGCTATTGGAGGAGAAAAACAAAGCTATCAAAGCTATCAGAGCTACCAGAGCCATATCGGGAGTAATATATGCCAAGGAGCCATATCGGGAGAAATATATGCCAAAGAGCCAAAGCAGAGTGGAGTTTCTAGGTATATGCAATATACACTATTAGAGGTACACTTTACATGTATATCGATATACACTATTGGCGACAACAAATATACATATATCGGAGCATAGGGGCGGAGTATATGTATATATCAATGATATCATAATCGTTGGGTTCTACAATGAGCCATTACCTGAAACCCCTGACTCCGATATACATGTGTGGACCCAACGCTATATATGTTCGGGTGTATAAACAAATGAAGTCTGCTTTCAATGTATTGCATGGTTTTCTGGTATATTTCATATATTCGTGCTTATTATATAATTTCTATATGTTGCGGACCCGCTGCAACATTAAGAAAGGCTTTTTTGGCATATTGCATATGCCCATCGGAACTTGCATATCACAATATACAAAGGGATGTCACCCTTGAAAGAACTGATTGCGATATATGTTGCGGACCCAATGCAACATTGCAATTTGATTTAATATCATATTGCATCCACAGGGGAATTAGTTTTCGGCCATCGGTGATGTCATGGGCTCGACTAATAAAGGACCTCTGGAAGCTGCGACTGCCGATTGCGGTAACATTATGGAGGAGCGGACCCGATGAAGTTATAGATGCGGGTGTAATGAGTTTGAAGTCCGACCTTTAGCGTTTTGGTCGGTTTTTTCATATATTCCTATGTATTCCAATATTTGCATTGCCCGAGGTTTTTCAGGCCAAAAGCTGATAATAACAGTTTAGATAGTTTAGGAGGCCTGAACGATGGCGATTGCGATTGGATGGTGACATGGCATGTGGGGCCTTCCTGATTGGTACAGTCTCTCCGTTAAACAGTAAATTCCTATGTATGAACGTTATTAAAGAAAAAAAGGGACCTCTCTAATATGGTTTAATAAACATCATTTCCTTTGTAATTCAGCCTTCTCTTCTGTATTAACGTGTCTGTGAAGCATTGGCTAATCCGAATAGGCAGAGGAAACTATAGTGACCGAGGAGGGAAGTCGAAGGATCAAGCAAGGCAAAAGGAGACTACAATGACCGAGGAGGAAGCCGAAGAGTGAAAGGAAAGACGAAATCGACGATCAGAGGCATCAGGAAGATACAAAAATAGAGAACAAGGAAAGTGGAAGAGTTGTTGAAAAAGCTGGAAGAAGCAAAGGCAGCTAGCTATAGGGCCCAGCAGAACAGAAAAGGGCCAAAGGACCAATAGGATAGGAGGCATTCGAAGGGTGAGCTTCTCTCCTAATCGTGTTACCCTGTGAAATAATTAATCAGGTACACAATGTAGTCTATAGAACAATTCTGGGATGTAATAAATAAAGTTTTATCTGACATTGTTTGAAGGGAGAAGTAGTCAGCAGAGAAGCAGTCATGTTGAAGCATTTACTGTGACAGTAAGAAAAAATGCTTGAACAGAAAGTTGGTTCTTATGTAGAGCTTAGTGCAGCTAATAGTAGACTCACTAAAGCTGTGTGGAGACATTATCAGAGGTCACGAAGGCTATTGGAGACTCTATGTGGATAGTATGAAGAGTTGTAAAGACTCCTTCATAAGAAGATTAGTTGTCATTGATGTTGTAGCATGGAGACTACAACGAAGCTGTAAACAAACATAACTTAGTAAAGAAGAGTTCTGAGATCAAAACATTACTATCAAACAAGCCTTGACAAGATTGGGTTGGAACCCTTGGGGTTGGTGCCTCAGAAGTAAGAAGGATTGCACTCCTTGGGGTTGATGCCTTAGAAGTAAGAAGGATTTGAGTCCTTGGGATTGGTGCCTCAAAAGTAGGAAGGATTGGTGTCCTTGGGACTGGTGTCTCAAGAACTAGAAGGATTGAAGTCCTTGGGAGTTGGTGCTCCTAAGTCCAAAATTGTTCCCTTGGCGAAACAGAGTTGGAGCTCTGGAGGTTGGAGCCTCACAAAAGTCCAAGTTGGTGCTTGGAAACTGATTGCAACCATTTATATTTTGTATCTATTTTATTGCAAAGATTATATAAATAAAAGCATTGATACATGTTGTTCATCTTGTGTTCTGAATGTAAATGTTTTAACTGGTAAAATAATAGTTGAAAAAGAAATATTGATTCACCTCCCCCAAGTATTTCCAACAATTAGTATTAGATCCAGTACCTTCATTCAAAGCCTAATAGCTTGAAGGTTGATTTTTAGAACACAAATGGTGAAGTCAAGGAAGAAAGTCTCCAATTCTCCTAAGGATGTGTCTCCCTCTACCACTAAAATAGAAGACAATCAATTTGAGGAGGCTCCATGGTTTAATGGGAACTTTAGTATATGGGAAGAAAGAATGAGGAATTTCTTACACACTCAAGGCATTGAAATATAGAAATCAGTGATAGGATGGATGGAGAATCCAAGGAGTACAATGCAAAAGAAATGAAGGCAATCTTGAATGGGTTGCCTGATTCTATAAAGAACAATCTAGGAAAATATTCATCAACAAAGGTTATATGGGACAAACTTCATGACCTTCTTATGGGACTAGCCCTGATCACTTATGACATACAATTAATGTGTGATTGCATCGATGATTTTTATGGTTGATTGGTTTTATAGTGCGGTACTGGTGAGTTAATGTTGTGAGGACAACTGTCTTGTCCACAGGTTTCACTTCTCCCGCCTCTTCACTATGCCAAAGAAACCCTAACCTTTGTCATTCTGTTGTTGTTCCGGTGCTCTGCTGCTCCATCAAGGTAAGGTCTCTGCTACTGGGTTCTAGTTGCTGCTCCATGAGTGTTTCGATTATACTTTTGTCGTCAATGCTTTCACCCCACTATTTGACTGTAAGCTTGACATTTTGTTGTAGGTCATGGTTGTGGGGTGGCTCGAATCTCAACTTTTATTCGGCATTCGAACAGAGGTAAGCTCTCCTTCCATCCTTTATGGTTCTGCTTCGTTTGCTACTGTTACTAATTCTTCTCACTCCTTGTGAGCAGTGGGCACTGTCTGTGGCTTCCTTCCTCCATTTGCAAGGGCTCGGCTCCTCTGGTAAGTGAGCTCTCCTTAAACTCTCGTCCCTATTTTCAAATTATTTTTATGGTTCTATTTCTTGGATTCTTATGGCCTTGTTTGGTGGCCATTGTATGTGAATGACTGGGCTCAATGGTCGTTGGTCTCTTGCCCTAACACCTACGCTCTTGTATCGGGTAGGGTCATGCCTCGTCATTTCTCTGTCTGTCTATTTCGAAGTGTTTGCTGTTTGTAGTCTTTACTTGGTCTGTTGTCGAGGGTTGTGGCTTTGGCCTCACTATTTCATGGTTCTGTGTATTTATGCCTCCGAGCTGTTAACTTATGAAATTGTAATTATGTCGACTCTGTGGTTAAATTATGAACTCGTAGTTATATTCGGGACTGTTATGGATGACCTCTATTGCATTGTTCGATCTCGTAGCTTGTCTGTGACTCTATATTTGTATCTTGGACTGTAAATGTCTTTTGATATCTATATATACATAGAGATTTTGAAAAGAAAATAGTAAATGTGAATGATACAAGTTTGTTGGTACCTGTAGATGCTTGTTTCTTTCTTTGTTGGTAATTGTACTCGACACTTCTGCAAACCCTCTTTGTTGATTTATGGAACTCGATCATGTTTTCCTCTTAACTTTGTGATAATTTCTCGCTCTCTATTACTGTTATGAAATGGGTAGATGAACTTAATTAATTAAGTTTGGAGGAAAAAAAAGAAATAACTTTAGGCTGCAATATATAGACTCAGATTTTCTTGCTTCTCAAAATGATTGCATGCTTCTTTTTATTCAATACTATGATGGATGATTACAGTGGCTTTTTCCTTCCTTCTTAAAGATCACTGTACAATTATTTAAATTGTCAGTAGTTACATTTTACTTATTCATTGATAATTGTTCATCTTTGTCTATATTCTAAAGTTAATTTGAAACAATAAATTAAAAATAAAAAGAATAGTAAATAAAAATAAACAGTGGACTGGGACAGCGTTAAACTTAGTGTAAAATCCTAAATGCTATTAACTAGAAATTTAAATGGAACTTTAAAAAAACTAACTGAAACTCCTTCTGGTCTGCAAAGATAAATACTCCAGCCATGACCTCCCTTAGCTGGATGCTCCTGCATCGCCTTCACTCAAAAGGAGCATTGACCGTGACCATCAGTCAAGAAGATGATGGAAATCAAGAAGGAAATCCAGAACCCATCATAGAAGTTGAAAATGAGAATGATGACATCAAGGCTAAAGCAGACCTAGAAGATGACAAGAATGAAAAAGATTTTGTAGAAGATCTCCTTGTTCAACTTATGGCTACCATGGAAAAGATTAATAATTTAAAAAAGGAAAATGAGGAACTTAAGAAGATAGCACTAGCTTGAGACCAAGAACAAACAAGGGATGCAATTAACCTTTTCAAGATTCAAGTACAAGAAAGGGATGAAGAACTTGCTAAGCTTAAGAAGGAATTTCATCAAAGAAAAATAAAGCATCATGAAGAAGTCATATCCATGACAAACCAATTGGATAAAGCAAAGAAACAGGAAGATACCTTGTCAAGACAACTTGAACAAAGGCACAAGAGCTTGAACAAACTTGAAGAAGAGATTGGTCAATACAAGGTGGAGGTCTCCTCTCTCAAATCTCAACTACAAGAAGAAAGGAAACAAGCACAAGGAGCTGAGAAGACAATGGGAGCATTGGAAATCATAGAAGGACATGTTGATGAAGCAGGAAAGGAAAGAAACACCATGATCTGTCAACTAAAAGCAAAGGATGAAGAAATCTTAAAATTAAAATCTAACATCAAACTCCTCAAGGCCGAAACATGTAAATCTACAAGGATCAAGGAAGAAATGGAAAGCATTCTAGCAAAGGAAAATGAAGTCAGATGTCATCTCCCTTAAAATAGAAGCAGATGAAGCTACTCATATCAAGGAATAAACTAATAAATAACTTGCTAAGAATAATAATGAGTGTGAAAGATTGGAAGAAGAGATTGTCTTCCTTAGAAAAAGGTTGAAGAGATGAACAAAATCTTGAAGAGCTCTCAAGCCTTGGATGACATGCTCAGCTATCAAAGAAGTCCATTTGATAAAGCAGGTCACGGGTATGCAAGTGAATCCTCAAATAAAAATGATAATGCTTCAAACAAAAGGGATGTGAAGAAGCCAGAAAGAAATGGTGATGCTCCTAGTTCCAGCAAAGGCAAGGAGAAAAATCAAGGCTACAATAGAAGAAATCCGGCTCCAAGAAGAAATCCTACTCCAAGAGGAAATGTAGATGATGTCAAAGATGTGAGAGGCAATGGTTATCATCAAAGGATCTCAAGTTAGAAAGGCTTCCGTAGTATAGCAAGGAAATCTCCATCTCCCAGGTACCAAAGTTCATTTTTTGGTTATTGTTATTCTTGTACAAACTTTGGTCACATGGCAAAAGATTGTAAAGCATATCATAAAGATAGATGTTATGGTCCCCAACCATCTACAAGAAAAAATTTGCAGGAAAAAATCATGAATTCTTATTCATGAAAAATGTAGAATGCTTCAAATGTCATAACATTGGTCATATGGCACGTGATTGTAACTTAACTTTGGGTCTTACACAAGCTAGAACCATGCAAAAGAAGAAAGTTACACAAGTATGGATAAGGAAGAAAATACAATCCAAAAGTCTCTTGAAATCTCCAACCGACAACACATGTCATTGGCCTGAATTTTGACATTCTAAGCATTTGATGAGAAGACTCTACCAAAAGAGATGGTGCATACAGTTGGGGGAGCCTATGATTCTTGATCATTATTACAGAAGCTATTAGTGAAAGGGTCCCTATGAAATCCTTGTTGAGCTATATTAACAATCATTCTTTGATAAAGATCATTTCTCAGGAGTACTCCATTGAAGAACATGATCCTGTAACCATTCTTTGGACTGTCGTTAAAGATGCTTTCCACTTAATCAATAAGTAGTATTTGGAGCAATAGAGAAGGTCATCTAATGCTAGAGAAATAGGGCAAATAACTATGTTTTTGATATTACAGATGTTAAATGTCTTGACTCAAGTATTTAATGTGAGAACAGGTAAATTATGGACACAAATAGAGGCAACCTTCAAACAAATAGATACACCTGAAATGGAGTTTGAAGTAAGAGCAGCTGATAGCATATAACAAAACTAAAGCATTTCAAGAAGATGCAAATCAACAAAATGAATTTAAAAGAAAGTCACAGATTGGATATCTAAATCTGCTAGCGAAAATAACTTGCTGAGATATGTACAAGAACACAAGGAAAATATGGCTCATAGAAATTAGAATGTCGTGCAGTCAAATATAACTTAAGCTGATACTCGTCACTTAGAAAATACAGCAACATTGTGGCACAACCTCTCACCATTTCATCCAAATGCAATGCTGTTGAATACTGGACGACAGTGACTTAAGGAGAAGCACAAAAATGCAAAGGAACTTGGATCTGAAGAAGTATGGCAAGAAAGAAATTTCAGTGGCATTTTCTCTTGATTTGGACTATGAAGGCCTCTCAATTATGACTGTGGAGACAACAATATGGATTGAAGCATAAAAACCTAGATTTGGACACTTGGTGTATGGCTATTTGCTATCTGGTTGAAAGCATTGAAGTAGAGCATTTTTAAGCATTGTTGAAGCCATGATAAAGTAGTTCTGAGACATGAAGAGGGAATAATGTGCTAATTGATGATAAAGCATCAATCCTTCTAGCTTGAGTAAAAGGAAGAGCACTATGACAGGGGGATTCACAGACCCATGAAGATCTATCATTCATAAACAATAGAAGCAATTTGATAAGGGGAGTGCCAGAGCACTCCTTTGCCACTGATGTCAAAGGGGGAGAGAAGAAGAATATTGCCATCAATAACAAAGGGGGAAATTGTTGATCTAGGTTGTCATTGATGTCAATATGGAAATATTCTAGATACTAGATGATGATATGAAGCCAAGGGGAAGCAAAGAAGATCCATGAAGAAACAGGAGCAAGGTCATTAGGAAAGCCAAGCCATGAGCCATCATTGAAAGACATTGCAAAGCCAAAGGAAGACATTGGAGAAAGAGGAGCCACATCAGAGGAGCATTGCATGTAATACATCCCTAAGAAGAACCAAGAGCAAGAAGTCATCAAAAGAGGAGTTAACATATTAGAGGAGCATAACAGAGCTATCAAAGGAGCAAACAAAGTTATCGGAGGAGAAAAGAAGAGCATATCGGAGAAGCAAAACAGAGCTATCAGAGGAGAAAAACAGAGCTATCAGAGAGAATATCGGAGGAGCAAAGCAAAGCTATCGGAAGAGCAAAACAGAGCTATCAGAGCTATCAGAGGAGCAAAACAGAGCTATCAGAGCTACCAGAACCATATCGGGACTAATATATGCCAAGGAGCCATATCGGGAGTAACATATGCCAAGAAGCCATATCGGGAGAAATATATGCCAAAGAGCCAAAGCAGAGAGGAGTTTATAGGTATATGCAATATACACTATCGAAGCCAGATTTTAGATGTATATCGATATACACTATTGGCGGTAACAAATATACATATATCGGAGCATAGAGGCGGAGTATATGTATATATCAGCTATATCATAATCGGCAAGTTCTACAATGAGACACTACCCGAAACCCTCGACTGCGATATACATGTGTGGACCCGACGTTATATTTGTCTTGGTGTATAAAAAAATGAAGTCTACTTTCAATGTATTGCATGGCTTTCCAGTATATTTCATATATTTGTGCTTATTATATAATTGCTATACTGCGAACCCGCTGCAACATTATGAAAGGCTTTATTGGCATATCGCATTTGCCCATCGGAACTCACATATCGCAATATACAAAGGGGTGTCACCCATGAAAGCACCGATTGCGATATATATTGCAGACCCGATGAAACGTTGCAGTTTGATTTAATATCATATCACATCCGCAGGAGAATCGACTATCGACCATCAATGATGTCATGGGCTCAACTTATAAAGGACCTCCGGAAGCTGCGACTACCGATTGCGATAACGTTATGGAGGAGCGGACCTGATGCAATTATAGATGCAAGTGTAATGAGTTTGAAGTCTGAACTTTAGCATTTTGGTCGGTTTTTCCATATATTCCTTTGTATTCCAATATTTGCATTGCCCGAGGTTTTTCAGGCCAAAAGCTTATAATAATGATTCAAATAGTTCAGGAGACCTGAATGATGGCAATTGCGATTGCGATGGTGATGTGGCATGTGGGGCCTTCTTGATTGGTACAGTCTCTCTGTTAAACAATAGAGTCTTGTGTATGAACGTTATTAAAGAAAAAAAGGGACCTCTTTGATATGGTTTAATAAACATCATTTCCTTTGTAATTCGGCCTTCTCTTCTGTACTAACATGTCCGTGAAGCATTCACTAATCCAAATAGGTAGAGGAAACTACAGTGACCGAGGAGGGAATTCGGAGGATCAAGCGAGGTAGAGGAAACTACAACAACCGAGGAGGAAGCCGAAGAGAGAGAGGAAAGAGGAAACCGATGGTCAAAGGCATCAGGAAGATACAAAAACGGAGAACAAGGAAAGTGGAAGAGTTGTTGAAAAAGCTGGAAGAAACAGAGGCAGCTGTAGGGTCCAACAGAACAGAAAAGGGTCGAAGGACCAACAGGATCGGAGGCATTCAAAGGGTGAGCTTCTCTGTTAATTGTGTTACCTTGTGAAAGAATTAATCAGGTACACAATCTAGTCTGTAGAACAATTCTGGGATGTACTAAATAAAATTTTATCTGACATTGTTTGAAGGGACTCACTAAAGCTATGTGGAGACATTATCAGAGGTCATGAAGGCTATTGGAGACTCTGTGGGGACAGTATGAAGAGTTGTAAAGACTCCTTCATAAGAAGACTAGTTGTCATTGATGCTATAACATGGAGACTAGAGTGAAGCTATAAACAGACAGAACTTAGTAAAGAAGAGTTCTAAGAGCATAAAATTACTATCAAACATGCCTTGACAAGATTAGGTCAGAACCCTTGGGGTTGGTGCCTCAGAAGTAAGAAGGATTGGAGTCCTTGTGGTTGATGCCTCAAAAGTAAGAAGGATTGGAGTCCTTGGGATTGGTGCCTTATAAATAGGAAGGATTGGTGTCCTTGGGACTGGTGTCTTAGGAACTAGAAGGATTGAAGTCCTTGGGAGTTGGTGCTCCTAAGTCTAAGATTTTTGCCTTGGCGAAACAGAGTTGGAGCTCTAGAGGTTGGAGCCTCATAAAAGTCCAAGTTGGTGCTTGGCAACTAATTGCAACCATTTATATATTGTATCTATTTTATTGCAAAGATTATATTAATAAAAGCATTGATACTTGTTGTTCATCTTGTGTTCTGAATGTAAATGTTTTAACTGGTAAAATAATAGTTGAAAAAGAATTAACGATTCACCCCCCCTCTCAGTATTTCCAACAATTATAAACCCAATCAACAATATTAAAAATCCAAGGTAATAACATTAAACCTTAGGATTAATACTAAATCGTAGGAACATAAACCCTAGATTAACAAACCCAAAGGATTAATACTATAAACCCAAGGAATTATAAACTGAAGGGATTAATAGTAAACCCTAAGATTAATATTATAAACCCCAAGGGATTATAAACTCGAGCGAATAACATCAGACCTAGGATTAATATTAAACCCTAGGAATATATACACTAAGATTTATATTATAAACTATAGTATTAATATTATAAACCCAAGATATTAATACTATAAATCCAAGGAATTAATAAACTTAAGGGACTAATATTATAAACCTAAGGGATTGATAGACCCAAAGCATTAATACTAAAAACAAAAGGGATTGATAAACCCAAGGGATTAATAGTAAACCCTAGGATATTAATATTAAATCATAGGAACATAAACCCTAAGATTAATAACCCAAAGGATTAATACTATGAACCCAAAGTTCTAAAATTAAGGGATTGATATTATTAACTGAATAGATTATATAGTGAGGGGAGTGATTTTAACGCAAGGGATAATTTTTAAACCTAGGCATTGATAAACCCAAGGTTTAATATTAAAGCCCAAGAGATTAATAGTAAAAGCCCTAAGATTAATATTTTTTTCTCGGTAAAGACTAATTCTATTAAAGGTAAATAAAAATAAAATTACAAGGAGGTTGAAACCTCAGAGGAGAGTAGTTACTAGCCTTCAGCTCAGCAAAACTATCCCAAGATTGGGAGAACCAGTTACAGAATGCCCAAAAACCATACATAGAGAACTGAATATATCGATAAACTAGAAAAAGGACATGTGGTAGCCCTTAGTAAAGCTGATGATACTAACCAAAGACAGAGAAGCAATCAACATCTGCTAAACCATAGACCCATAGCAAAAAGACACTACCAGAACCATAGAAACAAAACGAAGTGACCTGGTGAGCCAAAATAAAACGCTGGGGGAGCATGTAGGGTCCAGGAGGCATCAAACGACCGCGTCCTGGTCCGGACATTCCTCCTCAACCGGGCATGCATTGCCAACCCATAACTCGCCCGCCTTTGCCTCGTCATCCATACCGCTGCCACCTAGATGAACCAACGAACGACGGTTGCCACAAAAACTATCAGCAAGGTCAACCGAGCCAGAGGCCCCATGGTAGTTGCCATCTGGTGGCTGGGTGTCATCAAGAGCATTCCCCTCGACATACAAATCACCACGATTGATCACATTGCCTTCGTCTTCCATATGCTACTCGCTACCGAGGCCGCCTTGAGAATGCTTCACCGAGATGTGCACTGAAACGTTAGGCTGAGCCTCTTCCTCCGTGAAGATGATGGTAATGCTGGCCGATATAATAGGCTTGTTGAGGCTACTTTGAAACTTGAAATGGGTGGTCTGGAAGGTATTATGCGGGAAAGGCTTGCAGACAGAACTGGGCTGAGGCAAAATTGCTCGAGATGATGGAGGGGACGCAGGAGCCAGAGGGATATCAGTCAAAGGAGCAGGCTAAGAACGCCCACGACCACTGCGACTACCAACATAACGACTTCGCATGCGGTGGCGCACCACAGTCAGGCTGCGAAGGGAGAATGAAGCAGAGCAGGTAACAGAGGATGAGATACATGACGACTTGAAGGGAAACCACCCAGAATTCAAATAGTAGAGCCGGGCCTTTGAAAGGGGAAGCTTAACTTCAACAGAAAATGCCCCGCCAAACCAAACACTGATGGTTGCAATCATTCTACTGCATAAATTCTTAGTCTGACGCGGGCGATAATAGGAGGGAAAGGAGGAGATAATGGATGGGAGAGGCGATAACACCATGAATAAAACCTCAGGAGAATTGTCTCGACTAGAGTGAACAATTTATTCGAAATGCAGGCTAATCAGCTGATGCCTTGTGTGAGCCTGCATTAACCATGAATGGGCGTGGAGGAATGTGAAAACCTGCCGCTTGCAGGTCCGAACGCCGGCGCTGATAAACATCTCCATTAATGATCCATTA
>APFE030706864.1:78068-93572 GCA_000404065.3 Pinus taeda | reverse complement strand
TCAACATGTAGACCCAAACCTTCCTAGAAAAGTCATCAATGAATGATACAAAATAAGACGAACCGCCATATGAAGTTGTAGGGGCTGGTACCAAAACATCTGAATGGATATAATCAAGTATGCCTTTACTAGTATGTTTGCCTGTCTTAAACCTTTGTTTACTTTGTTTACCAAACAGACAATGCTTACAGAAATCTAATTTGCCAGACTTCAGATTTGGAAGTAACTTGCGATCAGCCAAAATTTTCAACCCTCTCTCACTCATATGCCCCAATCTTTGATGCCATAAGTGAATGGAGTTACTGTCATGTGCAGACACAGTAGACACAAAAGCTGACCCTGTACCTCCTTCTAACTGAAATAGATTTCCTACTTTCTTAACTTTCATAACTAGTAAGATGCCTTTGTAAATTTTCATTACTCCACCTTGAATTACAGTTTTTTACCCATTTGAATCAAGTGCTCCTAATGAAATCAAGTTTTTCCTTAAATCTGGTACATGCCTTACATCAGTTAATATTCTTGTTGTCCCATCAAACATTTGTAGTTGTATGCTCCCAATCCCAACAATATTACATGTTACATCATTACCCATGTCCACAACTCCATCATTAATTGATTTATATTCCTTAAACCATTCTTTATGGATACACATGTGGTTTGATGCCCCGGAATCTAACAACCAATGTTGACCATGATTTGACACATTAACTGATAATACTTCGTCACTCATACCTGAACTCGATGTCGAACCAGTATCTGTCGTATTCGCCTCCTTCTTCTCTGTCGAAGACTTTGCTTTTGAAGTTTGTTGTTGTCGCTTCCAACAGTCCTTCTTTAAATGCCCTGATTTGCCACAAAACCAGCACTTTAGCTTACTCTTCTTCCCTTTCGACTTTGAACGTGAGTCGCTTGGCTTCCTGGGGCGTCTTTCTTTCGAACGACCTCTAACCATCATGGCTTCTGATGTAGAGGTTTCGGAATGCGAACTCCCTCCTTTTTCCTTCTGAATAAAAGGTGCAACTAACATCCATCAAGACTCCAATATTGTATGAGACTAAGTACTTATAGAAGTAACAAAATGATCCATGATTCGGGGCAACCGGCACAAAAGGTAATGCTTAATCCTCGGATGGAAATTGTTTACTTCTATATCTTTGTAATTTGCACAATGAAAGTAATGAAAGGCAGATTTTAAATGATCAGCAATTCGATGTACCTTCCTTCATTCGCAAACCGTACAACTGTCGCTTCAGGAGAATCCTATTGGTTAAGGATTTGGTCATGTACAGTTTCTCCAGTTTCTTCCACAAACTAGCAGCTGTTGTCTTCGACACAACATTAAACAAGACATCATCAGCTAGACACAGTCGAATAGCACTTATCGCTCTTTCATCCATCTCGGCCCACTCACTGTCTGTGATGTTGTAAGGCTGTTTGGACTTACCCAACAACGCCTTTTCCATGCCATGTTGGACAAGAAAGTCATGCATCTTCACCTTCCAGATCTCAAAATTTTTCTTGCCATTAAATTTCTCAATTTCAAACTGGGCACTTTGAGTTTTCGCCATTTGTATCAACAAAAAAACACAATAATCTCCAATATCCAACCAGCAATAAAAAAAATTGCCAATGCCTTTTTAAAAAAAAAAAAATCTGTCGTTTGCACTTCTCACAAAAAAAAATGTCTGCCTCTGCCTTTGTTTTAAAAAATATATATATATATATATTTTGCTGTGAACTACAATACAAAAGACCACTGCCAATATAAACGATTCCCTGCTTCTTGGCTCAACAAATCTGCAATATGCGCAATTATTTGTAAACATGTACAAATAAAAAACATACATATAAACCCGCGCACCATATGGCTTCCCAAGGCACTACTTACATGAAAACTTTACGACCCTTTATTCCATTAACATGAAAACTTTAACAACCCTTTATTCCATTAACATGAAAAAATTAACGACCCTTTATTCCATTAACATTCGAAGTGCTTCATGTGGCCAATGAAACTTGTTGAAGACGCGTTTGCATTGGTTATACAAACAAGAATTCTACGTTCAAAACCGACCAAGAACGTAGTTAAAAAATCTGGTAAAAGAAAACTCTGTGCTCTCGGTTTTATCCCTGTTTCGCCAATACAGACCAGTTTTGCACAAATCGTTCTGTTTAATGGGAATTATCTCAACCGGAATGGTCGTATGCTTGAGAATCGAGTACCTGCAGACTTCGTAAGCCAGATCTTCTCGCGGATCATAGCCTATAAAGATCTTGATCTGGTTTTAAAATCTTTCCGCTCTTTGGTTCAACTTGTTCACGGGGAATGATAAAATTTTACAACGAAAAGAAGATTCCAGTTGAATTTCAACACACAGCAAACAATTACAAATACGCACAGCAAACAATTACAAATATGCACCAGCCATATGCGTTCAACTATGCACCAGTAATATGGTATGAAACAGGCTCCACGCATGAATTAACACCGCACCAGCAATATAGATTTAGTTTCAACAGCGCACCAACAATAGTAACATACCGTTCACAAAACAACGCTTCATGAAATAGCTTCGGCAACAACGTGCTCAATGGAGGTCCACGCAGGTTTTGATTAGCTCCAGCAACCAACTCCGCGCTCCACCTCCAAACCAACTCCGTGCTCCGGCAGTGCCGCTCCTCCAACGAGCTCTGATACCAATTGTTGGAATTCAGAGGCATAGCAAATCAATAAAACACACAACAGAAGATCAAACACATATGGCACAGTATTTAACGTGGTTCACCCAACCAATCTGGGCTACGTCCACCAAACATAGGCATCAGGAATTTATTAATCAAATTGGAGATTACATCAAGAAATCCTAACACTCTCTTAGTAAACCATCCGAATGATTGCCTGTTATATAGCATAGAGAATCTAACAGCCTCATAACTCCCTCACATCAAATATAGGAGGTATTAACTCCCTCCGCAACAACCTGGAGCTAATCTAGACCTGAATTCCATGTTGTATCTTTTTAATTGAGATTTTTTCCGATTGTGCTCAAACAGAAAAATCTCAAAACAAAAACAGGTAGTTTAATTAGAGTTATAAGGTTTTCCAAATAATAAAATTATCTTAATATATAATATATATAATATATTATAATATATTTATTTATTATTGATTTCCAATTGAGTAAATTTTCAATTATTCCTTTACATATTTGATATTCCATTTTAATTGATAATCAATTTTTTTATTCTCCAATATTTTGGTAGATAATTTAATTTTAAAATGATTTAAAAAAAAATAAAAAAATATTAAAATATTTTATCTATTTTTATAAATTTATTAAAAATAAATATTTTATTTTGAAAAATGATTGAAAAAAGAATAAATTTGAAAAGAAAATGATTAAAATATTTATATACTAGTAATAAAAGAGAGAACATTAAATTAAGTAATTAGCCTCATTATAAATAAAAAAGAAAAGAGAATTTATTTGAATAAATATAAAGGGAAACTTTTAAGAAGATTAAAAAGGACATCAAAGAGGAGATGTGGTGAAAGATTAAAATCAAGAGTAGATTAAGAAGAAGATGGTTACAAATATAGTTAATTTTAGAAATATTTTTTCTTTTTTAAGGTATGTGAGTTCGAAGATGATTTACATGCCTAATTTTTGGATTGAGTAGTTGTGACTCAAGGATATCTAAGCCGTGAATATCATCCAAGGATCGGACTTCCCGTGAGCCAAACCAACCCTTAACATGGTTGGATTTTCATACAGAGTTTCAAACCAGTAACCTTTCCACCACTAAATTCGTCAACAAAACACCCTTTACCCTTAGTTCTACCTAAAAACTAACTATTCATTATCCAAATCTCTCACTTTTCATCTCTTCAATTTTTTTAATTATTTTTCATTATATTTAAATTCCATTCTTCACCATTTTTTATATTTTTTACTGTCTTTTATTCTTTTCCATTCTCAACATTAATATGACCCAACGAAAAACACAAACAATTAAATAATTTTTATTTATTTAATTAAATTATAATTATTTAATTTAATGAAATTATAATCCAGTTAAAACAAAAACAATAAAATCCTGAATTCGAACAAAGAATGAAATAGGATCTAAATGAAATTCAACAAAATACCCCGACCAGGAAATGATAAAAATGCTAATATGACTTTGAACGCAGCATGGAACAAAATCTAAATGAAATTCAACCAAACAAAACAACCCACCACGCAATGATAGAAATGTCAATTTCTTTATCAGTGGAAATTTTGAGATGGTTGAGTGGCAAGAAAAAGGCATCATATGTGGATAATTTGTTGAGACACTTTGAGTGAATAATTGGGAACTTTATAACATCACTTTTTATAGAAAGCAAATCCTTTACATATATAGTGATGGCATGGGTCTTCAATACATGAAAGATTTGAAGATAATGAAAGAGAGGTTGTGCGAATTTTTCATAAGCTCCTAAACTTGATCAACACCTTTCCGTTGATAAAAGGTACATTTCAATTGAGTGGTGTATATTTTAGAATATATTAACCCTTGGTTAGATGTAATGGTTAAACTATATTGTGCAATAAGGAAGTGTTTATTGAATGTGAGGTTTAGATGTAAATTAGAAAACCACTGTCGGTCATAGTGTTTTATGGTATACCTAGATTTTAGGTTTTTTAAAAAATAAAATGACTTTCTTATTTTTATATAAACTTTGTGAATCATGGGTAAATTATTTAGAGAACATTGGGTATATGACGGGGAGGGTAACATTTTTAGATGTGTTTTACATTTTACCACATGGGAATTTAGAGGGGCATGCATATTAGTGAGGGGAAGTTAGGGCTTCTAGAGGGGCATGCATATAGGCTGGGGAGGGTAAGCATGAGAACTGAGCACATGTTTTGAAGTTATTTAAAGTATGGTCAAAACACATTGTTGGGGATATTTTATTTTTCCTTTTATTTGTGTATTTCTAGGGCATTTGAATGGAAATATTCAACATTCAATTGGATCCTTGATATCTTTCATCCTTTAAATTACTCTTTGTCCTTTAAATTTGTCATCATATTGAAATTGTAATTTGAATTAAGATGGAGAGACAAAAACCCCAACCTTAAAAGAAACATACAAGAGAACATAAATGATCCTCAACTAAATGCCCCATCAACCAATGACCAAAATGCTAAGATCATGCTTACTAAGATGGAAATTTTGAGATTTTTGAGTGGTACATTTCGGGGTAGATACACAATAATTAGATCACTTAGTGATACCTTTAATGACATTATTATTCCTACTTAGCAAGTATATGGGCAAATTCATAATATAATTTCTTATAAGACCAAATGCATAAAGATATTGAAATGATTAAATTATCATAGGGTGAAATATTTAAAAATCACAAGAGAAATGATGTTTAAACTTTTTATAAACCGTTGAATTGACTAACATTGTCAAATCAATTAAAGTACATTCCAATAATGTATCAACACTTATATATTAAATGAATGTTAGATGGATCAATGGTATATGGAATTTGACAAACCTCATAATAATAGGGAGGTTCTATTATACTTCGTTAAAAGTATATGTTGAGTTTATGTTAACTAAAAAATATTTCAAGAAACCATAGGTTTGGGGGGTTTTATAAGATTGATCAAATGACTCATTTGGATCCAAATTATAGTTTAGAAGTCTTAAGAATAAGACCAATCCAATATATATATTTAGATCACACTTTACTTTCTTTAGGAAACAAAATGAGTTGATCCAATATATATATTTAGATCACACTTTATTTCTTTTTAGGAAACAAAATGATTTGATGTTACATTGGCATTTATGACCCGAATTGAATTAAATGATGTTTTTTCATTGAAATCATGAATTGTACTAAAGAAATTGCTTGAAAAACACCTCATTGTTTTGTGGGAAGCATAAACAATACTAGGGTGAAACACTAGTAGGTAATTGTTTCAATTCTACTGTTAAACTTAATTCTTACACATTAATGGGTAATTTGACAAGCTTATTTGTTATTGTTATTTGGTAGTTTATTTTTTATTTTTTTTTGCAAAAAAATGGTTAGTTATGAAAATCAATCATTAATCGATTAATAGGAAAAACAATCATAATTAACCATGATCCATTATAATTATTATTATTTATTTTAACTATTAAAAATTATATTATATGTTAACTAATAATAATTAAAATAATAATTTTTCTTTAAAACGGTTAATTAATAGTGCTAATCATATTAATAATTATAAATATATATAGATATTTTAAAATAATAATAAAAATTTTAATAACTATTATTGATTCTAGTTATTATTATTAAATTTCTAATATTGTAATATTATTTAATTTGATTAAAATATGAATATAATTTATAAATTATTATTTAGTTATTGTATTTTAATATCTCATGAAGAAACTAATGTAGTTTATTTGGATTGTTACGGAAAAGAAGTCTTAATTGTCATTCCTTAAAACCTTGTTTCGTGAGCGAAAGAAAGCAAGGCGAAAGAAGCTTTCCTAAGATCGGTATTAGTTGGGCACTAGCTAATAAAGCAAGAAAGATGGAAGGTGTGCTATGGATGAGGGAATAGAGCAGATGGTGTAAGAGCCACGCATCCAAAAGAAATTCTTTCATCTTCCACCTTTCTTGTACATAAATAAATAATAAATACATCATGTTTAAATTAATAAAAACAATATAATATTTATAAAATAAATAATAATAAATGTGGTTGATATATGCTTATAGACATCTATAAACCACATTTATTAATATGGTCATGCTAGTAGGCAATTATTTCAATTTTACTATTAAACATAATTTGTACATGTTAATACATGTCGTAAATCTATAATTTGACAAGCTTACTTTTGGTACATGTTAATACATATCGTAAATCTGTAATTTGACAAGCTTACTTTTGGTTGTTGGTAGCTTTTTTGAGTGATTTTGATTGAAATATGGTTAGGAAAATATTATTGAAATAGTTTTGTGATGTCCCGAGTAATTGTAAATATTAATTATATGTTAAACAGAATGGATATACTATTAAATTTATATATAATATTTTGATTAAGATATACATAAAGAAAATATCTCGATGATAACAATCATATAACTCTCACATGTCAGGTAGTTAGGATAGGAAGTTACCTATCCCTAACTACTTCCTTGAATATGTATTCTCAAGGAAGGGATCAAGAGGGTATTGGTACCTGAGATGAGAAAAGAAGAAGAAAAGGAGAGGTTTCTATGTTGATAATTCAAATGAGTCCAAAATCTAAGTCTTCTTAAGACCAGATAGCTGTGACGCTAAGATTGTTAGTCTTAAAGTATCCTACATGTGAATAACAGCTCGGGAGCTATGATGCTAAGATTATTAGTCTTAAAGTATCCTACATGTGAGTAACATCTCGGGGGAGACTTTGGCCTCAAAGCGAGTCTCATGGTTGGGAGGAAATTTTGCAACATAGTGTTGCACTTGATTCAAAGAGTCAACAATATTTCTACAGAAACCAAATAAGTACTTATATTTTTTGGAAGTTGAATACACTGTTAAAGATAATACTTGTATTTTGTTGAAAGAAATAGATGTGCCATTTTAGTAAAGTCCAAAAGATTATCATTAAAAGAATTTAGTTAGCATGCTAATTATCTAACAAGGATTAGCAAGCTTTAAAGAAAAACAACAGTAAGATGTGTGAATAAAGGTAATAAATTTCCTTTCGGAGGATTTCATCTCCTAAGGTTATAACATACAACCTTTAAGAACGGGAATTAGAAAACAAGAAACCCTCAGTAACTAACGAAAATTGTTTAGAAAACTTTCTGAGCAAAAGAAAATTGCAGTTCTGGTAAGGGAAAGAACAATATTATTCATAGACTTCCTAGATAGGGAAATAACTTATGTGGGGTCTCAACACTGATACCTCGTCAGCTATAAATACAAGCGTGAACAATAGATCAAACTCTAAAGCCAAATTAGCCTTAATAAAATTGTATAATTGAAAACCATCTTAAGGAATATGGGAACTATCAAGATATCAAATAACAAGTTTTATCATTTGAAATTATTAGAAATTTCAAAAGACATAACTCTGCATTGAAAATAGGTATGTAGCTTATAGGTAAAATCTATCAAAATCTGTATCAAGGAAATTATGAGAGGAATATATATGAAATGTCTTTCATGTTGGGATACGATTTAAAAACCCCAACTTCTAAAAAAATGAATGTGATATTAATAGTATGAAATATAAACTAATATGTGAAAATGGAAAATCAGTTGTTGCCCTCTTATTACTAGAGCAAGACAAGCAAACTCGAGAAAAAATATCATAAGATATTATAAACGAATAGACTTGTGCTATAGAAGGAAACTAGACTCCTAAAATACATATAAACCATATCAACAAAACATCGTAAGTATTGTTATTTATATTTGTATTTTGCTTTCTTGAAAGTGTCTCGCTATATATTTTTTAACTTTTTTTTTATTGACAATGATATTTTGTTTGGCAGAATTTTGTTGAAAGTTGTTCAAATAGGTTGGGAGGCATTCATTTCATAGAGCATGATATCATGAAAGTTGTCAGCAGTTTTTATTCAGTGTCAGAAGAATATATGGAAAACAAGAAAAATATAGTAATTGATGATGCTACGAAACTACATCCAAAGGATTTGAAAAAATGCCTCTAGTGGATAAATCTAGCAAGGGTAGACAAGTTACTTTTAAGGACGATGAAGTTGAAACTGACTGTGAAGCATATGTTGTTGTTACTGAAGATGACAATGGAACTGAGAAGAGCCGTAAAAGACCAAAAGTAACAATGCCCAAGAATAAATCTGTTGAGAATGTTATGATGAGGAAAAGTAAAGTTGAAGATTTTGAAGTAGTCATTACCAGTAGTCAAGATCCTAGTGAAACTTCAGAAGAAAGTAGAGAAATCATTACACCAAGAGCTAATTTAGAGGATGGCATTATCAAAACAAAACAAAACGTCATTCGACAGAATTTGACAAAGAGAAACTTAATTGATGGTGGTCATACATTTCAGCTTAATGTCAGAAAAACCTATAAGGCAAGTGAAGCACAATGTTAATATTAATTCAGAAAGCCACACCATTTGCATGTTCACAACTTGAAGACATTGATGAGGTACAATCCATATGCTCATGTGGTTAATTATGTGATTCTTGTT
The DNA here is from genome assembly GCA_000404065.3 of Pinus taeda. Taxonomy (NCBI): domain Eukaryota; kingdom Viridiplantae; phylum Streptophyta; class Pinopsida; order Pinales; family Pinaceae; genus Pinus; species Pinus taeda. The sequence continues at coordinate 84,329 of APFE030706864.1, read as the reverse complement.
GATCCAGTTCAAGTTCCCAACAAAGAAGCATTTGATAAGTAAAAATGTTTTGAATACAATTATTATATGCTTGGGGGGAACCATTCTGTAGAAGCTCAAAGACAATTAATGGAGGAATATCCCAATAACCCACGTTTTGAAACAATGAAATGTATCATTTATGTTGGTTTGTCAGATACAGAAGCAAAGTTAGTTGCATGGGATCATAATTCAGATAATGAATATAGGATGTCTATGACTTTCATCCAAAGGGTTAGATTTATTCATAGTGAATTTCACGAAAAATGTGGTGGGCATAAGATGAATGTTACTATAGATTTTTGAAGGGAATGTTGTATGGAAATAGGCTATCAAATTGAAGAGAAACCCAATTCAAAAGGTGGAAAATGCAACCTTCCTAGTGATATATTCAGAGGTGTTGATAACATTTTCCAATTGGCATTTAGAACTAGAGACGTTTGGAAGTTGATTGATGAGATTTTTAGCATGTGGGAAAACATTGACATTAAAAACCAGAAGGTCAAAAATTCTAAGCCATTGATATGTGGCGGCACTAAATTAGCTCCTGAATTGAAGTAGCTTCCAGAAGATATGACTATCACACCTTGGAGAGCAATGCAAAGAGTGAAAGATGAAAAAATTGTCAAAAAAATATTATCTCATGTGAAGTCAGAGGAATTATCATTGGAGGAAATGTGTGATGAATTTCTAAAATAAATTTGTTGAATTATTTTTATTTATTTCTAGATTATAATTTTCTTTTAAATAAAACATGTTGTTCTTGGTAATATTTGTTATACATATCATTATATTAACTTTTTGTTACTTTATCTATGCAGTCACAAAGTTTACATGAAAATTCAAGAACAAATGGTTAAATTGTTGAATGAAGATAGTTGGGATGATGTTGTACTCAACTATCCAGATTCAAGTTCTACATCAACATTAAAAGATTTTTATCTTGCATTTAAAAATGTATCTTGATTTATACATTCATTTTTATTCATTTGTGTACTATTTTTAATTTATAACTTACACATATTTGTTTATTTTATAAAAGATGAAAAATGATGATAATGGAGCACCAGATAGTTTCAAAACCTTTATTGAAAAAATAAAGATCGAAAGACTGAGGAAGCAACACATTAAGAATTTTGAACTTGATCCAACTCTTATTTCATTTGGAATGGGCTAGACACTATTCAATATCAAGTAATACAATGCAACTGTGAAGACATTGATAAACTCATACCTAAAAGGGATTATGCCCCAGTTATTGCAGATATTCCCCATGGTTTCAATATTCCAAACATTGACTATGATAGTGACATTTATACTTATCAAGCTTTTAGTAAAGTGGTTGTTGGATTTGTAGAAGTCACGTCATCACCATTATGGAGATTTGTGACCTTTCATTGAGACACACAATTGGCAATGATATTGTCAAGCTTCAAGGGGAAAACAAATTCAAGGATGCAGCTTACATGGTAAGACGTTTAAAATGTATATTTGTTTAATGTTGAAAAATTCATTTATGTACAAGTTAGTTGAATTTTTACTATTTCATGTTATAGGCAAAAGTCAAATCTTCTTAACCGTGAAGATAAAAAAATTATAAATGATTGTGAGTTCATTCATATTGATAGTTGGGCAAAATATGATAGCTATATGTCTATGATTTTTAATCGGGTAGATGGAAAGAGTATAGCCAAACACTGACTTATGATGTTGTTGTGAGAAAACTAACATATGAAGACAAAGAAGCAAAAGGAGATATAGTTAACATTTATCAAAAACCACAATTATTGATTAACTATCTTAAAGACATATGTTCAAATGAAGGAGATTGGGTTCTTGATTTATTTTCTGGCATAGGTAAGTTTTATTATACAGAATTGAATTTCAATATGTTATTTTTTAATTAATATGTCATTGTACTAATTTACTCCATTATTTCTTTTGTGCTTGATAATTAGGTACAACACTAGCATGTTGCCTTCAAAAAGGAAGAAATTGCATTGCAATTGAAAAATATCCAATACAGTGCAATTTCATTCAGCAAAAAATTAATGCTCTTCAATTTCTTCTAGATGCAATGCAAGAAATTGGGTTGAAGAAAGGAGACTTTGGTGAATCACGTGTGACAAAAAAGGCAAAGAAACCCCAACCACCATTACATGGAATGTTTGGAAAGACATACATTAGGAGATTCATAGACATCAAAGATCCATTAGAAGAGGAAAATGAACAAAAGGAAGCATAAAATATTGTGGAAGAAAATAATGATGAAACTCTAGAAGACGAAGAGTTTGGATTACGTGACATTGTTAATTAAATTTAAGTTATGCTTACAAATCAAAGCTCATTTTTTGTAACTATTAAGTAGTTATACTTGTAATGTTTTGACTTTGACATTTTATGAGAAGAATAAACACTCAATTAAGGTTTTTATGCGTTCAATATTTGTAATATGTGATTTTCGCATTAATTTTTAAGTTAATCATTATTTCTTGAAAAAAAGTGATTATTATTATTATTTTGACATGAAATTCATAAAAAAAAAACTACTATTTAACCATTTTTAGTTAAAATTTTCGTGTAAATATTGTGACTTTGACATGTCAATTCTAGCAAAAATTTATCAAAACGTGTAGTTTTTTAGTTATACTTATGTTAAAAATGGTTATTTTTATGTCCATTGTTAAAAAATATTGTTTTTTAGAAACAATTATTTCATGTGGATTGAAAAATTAATTAAGGATGTATAAATATGTAGAATATAGAAAATTCAAAATATTGACCTTCTAAGTTAAAAATGCAAAACAATAAAAACCTCACTACAAAAAATTAAAATTAAAATAAAAACAAGAAAATATGAAGAAAACGACCACTTAAAAAATTATTAAATTTACAAAATAATTATTTACATTTCATACATTAGAAAAAAATAAAAATAAAGAAGGCATTTTAAAAAAGGGCCTGATGTAGAATTACCACTTTTTTAAATCAGCGTAAAAGACACTACCATTCTAAAACACAATGTACATAAATTTTTTTACAGTTCCAAAAACTATGCTCTAAACAACACATGTGTGTTCTGCATCACCACTTTTCAAAATCGGGTCACTTTTTTGCTATCTCTACAAAACGGGTAACAATATGAGTACCCGTTTCAAAGTTTACATTGTTATATCCTTTGTATTATTTGTGTGTTGATCAACAACTTTGTCTCTTCATACAAGGCAATCATCTCTGATTCATGATCTTATATGGACTTTGAATATTTGCCTGCTCCATTCTTTAGAAAAAATTCTCTTGACATCACATGCAGTTTGTATGTTTGTATCATATATGGATTGCAACTCATTCCATATCTCTTTGGCAGTCTCACAACAGACTACTTTCTCAAGATATGTCTTTGACAATCCTCTCAAGCTTTCCTCCTTCACGTGTTCACTAAAATCATTATCTATTAATCCATTCTACATAGATAGCCATATATCTAAATCAATATATTGCAAGTATATTCTCATCCTTACCTTCCAAGTTGTATAATTTGACCCATTCAAAAATGGAACTCCATTTGAGGTAATCTAGTCTTGGTTCTCCATGTTCCATGTTCTTCCTTTTAGTTGTAAAACTAATTCAGAAGGAACCAAGTGCTTTGATACCAAATGTTAGAAACAATGGAAACCATGAAACTACTTGGGGAGGGGGGTGAATCAATAGTGTGACAAAATTATAAAACTCTTATCAAATTTCACTTTTCAGTCACTTTAACAACCCCTCATGTAATCAACATCACAAATCAATCATGTAAAACATAACATCATGCTCATTGTCATGCACATGTGAAATATATCTATAAATGCATCATTTTTTTATCACTTTGGAAATCTCAAGCTAGAACTTGTTATTACACCACTTCCCTACAACTTCCACTTTCAGGTTTATCAACTTCCACTGAAAGGAACTTCTCTCCCTTTTTGTTTATCAAATTCCATTGAAAGGGACTACTTCCCCTGCTCATTTATTAGCTTCCACTGAATGATATTGTTGTGACTTGCCCTTGCTCGTCTATAAACTTCCACTGAAAGGGATGCTTCTCTTTCTCATTTATTAGCTTCGAATGAAATGGACTACTGCCCTTTCTTTATTTACCAGTTACTACTACAAGGAGCTACAAACACTTGGAATGAAAGGCACCACTTGGTATCCATGTTGATCCATATTTCATTAATTTTCAAACTCAGATCTATTATAATTGAACTCACTAGTAAGGGGTGTCAGGGTTAATTATCTTTTTAAATATTTTTATCAAAATAACCAAGAATTAGTAACCCATCAAATAACATATAAAAAATAGAAAATCAACATGTAAAAACACCATGAACAATATCAGAAACATGCACATAAATGGACACAAGTTTTTCTTGTGGAAAACCCTCTCGAGGGAAAAAAAACCACCTAATGCCGCTTCTGGTCAAATCTTATATTATGCTAAACATGTTTTACACAGAGGAGCTACCACTCAGTAGCTGTGAGACTTGACTACTAAGACAGTCTTCTAGCAACATCAATTGAAAAGAATCCTCACTCACGACTCTAGAAGCAACCATTCGTTGGCAGCCACCACAACCAACATGCCTCCCCCAATTCTACTAGACTCTGGAGACACTACTTCCTATACTGATCTGTCTACTAGAAGGCCCCCACCTTAACTACACACTACCTATTATGAAGCCTCAATTCCTTCAACACCTCCATGTGAACCACGTTTCATGCATTTTCAAACTGGGCTCTCAAACATGTTCAACATGAGAAACCCAATAGCTTCACCAATATGAAAATGATGAGCTAATATACATGCACTACTCAACACAGCTACAAGTTTACAATATGCTAGATAGAACATTGTAGCACACTCTCACTCTCACACCCACAACCAAAACCACACTATCAATCAAAGTACTCACAAAAGCATATGTCAAAATATCCTCAATAATCTCCAATCAATACCTTGGGAAAATACCATGGTTATCCTCATACCACTGACACATATACCTTGGTAATCTCCAAGTCAAATACCACATATAAATACCATGGTTATGCCAATACCACAAACCCATGTACCATAGTAATCTCCAAGCCAATACCATACATAGACACCATGTTTAAGACAATACAAAGGATACATGTACCATGGTAATACCAAAACCAAGACCACTTGTACCAAAGTGATACCTGCTCCACACATGTAAACACCTACACATTAGCAAATTGGTCACAAACTAAACTGCTCTAGAGCCATCTATCACACTTATACCACCTTGCAAAACATGCACATGTTGACATCAATGCTAACCATCAATCACCGCAACACAACACATGCACCAACAACTACATCATTAATGCCAACAGTTTCCCCCTTTCGCATTGATGAAAACCCCAGCTAAACCATCCAACTGATACTAAAAACTCCTCACTCACCTCCCCTTGACATTAATGGCAAAGGGCTAAAATGCATCAATGGCATCATCACTCAACTAATAATCCACTGGGTCAACAACAACTCCCCCTAGACTCTACCTACGTTTGATAATAATGAAAACAAAAAAACATTCTCCTAAATAACAACAATAATTCACAATATCCTGAAGTAGCAACAACAAAGCAAATATGATCACCAACATAAAGAAGCAACAAACCATAATATGTAGTAACAACACATCGTAAGCAACAATAAAAATAACTAGCAATAGAAACAACACTCAACTTAACAACATGAACCTCAATCAATAGCTTCAACATCATCAAACTCACTCTCAACCAAGGTACAACTCAGTCAATTTTCATCAATAACCAGTGAAGCTACTCCCACCCATGTAGATGAATATAAGAAACAACAACTTCTGCTAGAAAGCTCATCAAACACATCATCGTCATGAGCATAAGGTATCTAGAAACATGAGAAAAAACCAAATAATAGAACATATAACAATATTGATGCCTCACCCCAAAAGTTGAGGTGGATGCCTTCGTGGCAACTGGCCCATGGGATCCCTTTTGTTGAAAATAATACTGAGAGGGGGGGGTGAATCAGTATTATCAGGATACTTATTCTTTTTCAAAACAACTGATATACGCTACTTCAATTTATTAAACCTGCGTATGTACGCCGTTATGCAGAAGAAAACCCGCGTATACAGAACATGCTTTTATTTTACTTAATCTTTTTGATGATGATTGTTAGTCAGTGAT
>APFE030706864.1:57391-78058 GCA_000404065.3 Pinus taeda | reverse complement strand
AGGACAACACTTTTTTGAAGGAGAGGGGCATGTTGGGTCCCTATAATACTAGTGATTACCCCATTATTATTGTAGTTGCATCCCTTATTAATATTGTTGTGCCCCTATTGTCCCCATATTGTTATTACTGTGCCGCATAGAATCCCTCTATTGTTTATTTTGTGGCTTTATATTATTATTGTTAGGTTGGCTGGGTTATATTGTGACTCCTTAGACTCCTATATACAGAAAGGAGGTTTTGTCATTTGAATCATCCAAGAATTGTTCATTTATGTAATGTAAAAGAGGTTGCCCCCTCGAAGAGGCTGAATTCTAAGGCATTGATCTATCTTTTCTATCTTTTCTTGAGCTGGTTTCATAACACTTGAACTGACTCAATTCTACAAAGAGGTGATTGTGCCAATACAAGGAGGACTAAGCGACAATGGTCCTCATACTCAACTCAAGATCAAAAAGAAATATGTCAGCTTCAAAAAGTATCTTACATCAAATTCACCATTCTAGAATGGGATTTCAAGCATCAATGACTATTGTCAGAAGATAGGCCTCGATCTCAGCTTCCCAATGCAACTTAAAAATGTCAAAAAGGCCCAATATTGGCTAAGTTATGCCTCCAAAGGCATACTATAGGCGTTGATAAAATAAGATTGAGAGGTTCACCTTTCATCTTTGCGGCCAATGGTGCAATGGAAATACATTTTATAACCCACAGCAGGTCCCAGGGTCAAACATGCAAACCTCCTGGGATTTGGGGTGGAGAACATAGAAATACATTGCAACCATGTCACAATCCTCACCCATATATATCAAATATTGATTTAAAACTATATCATATAGTTTTAACTTTGGAGCAGTGGCGATACAATATTTAACATTTGACATATAGTTATAACCTTTTTTAATTTTGGAATATGGTTTGAACCAGCGGATATGTATGTATTACCCACACCATATATATTGTGACACAAATATATTTCGTTGGCATATGGTTTATCGTCAGTCTTGACGATGATATCAAATTTCGACCCTTGTCACATTCGTTACAACCACACACCGGTGGTGTTGGCTCGACCATATCATATATCCGACTATATTACATATACCAACTCGTGGCAAAATGACATTTGGTTAAAACATTCACCAATGGAGTTTGGTTATAACCATATGTTATAGCTTTAGAATTTGGATAATATGATTCTCCCCACACCATTCATGATAACACATAGCTCGGCAGTGATACAAATGTCGCTCCCCATGGCATATAACTTATGCTTTGTAACCATAATCCAATGACTACACATGTGACAAATCCCATGGAGTTTCAAATTTGGCCTGGCAGTTACATACTCCCTGCAATGTGGCATATGGTTTGAACTGCATTCAAGTTTATAACCCTTGTTGTTAGTGCTGATAACATAAGTTGAGGGTTTGGTGGGCTTCGCCAACCCTTTCCACCATAGCCAATTTAATAAAACTTCAAATACAACTTTGGTGCCCATGTATAATAAAACATTGTTGTGGCTTGTTGGCATTATTTTGTAGTTTGATCTCGGTAGTTGCAGGTTTGACCCCTGAATTTTATAGTTGACCTTTCTGTTAAGTTTGACTTTGGTTGCTATTTTGACCGTCACTTGGCCTGCTCTGGCCCCATTTTTGCCTGTTGGAGAAAAGCTTCAGAACACGTTTTCTCCCTCATACGAAGGCCATTTTTTAAACCGAATATACCATCAGAATCAACACGACGAGCTCTTCGACTTGGTGCTAGTCTAATGAGCATATGAGACTATTGACTTTGAATTCACATAACTTCTTCGTACGAAGTCATATTTTAGCCATTCAAGTTGCATTAAATTCACAACGACGATATTTACATAATGAGCCCGGGTTCAACTACATCTGAGAACTATAAAATTTGCATAATTTGGAGGGTCTACTGCTATCCATGACCATCCTAGTCTCAAAACATTACATAGCCAATAATGACTAGACTCAATCAAGATCCATACGGATCAGGTAACCAGGGTAAGTTATACCAAGTTGTGGTTGAAATGGAATTTGAAAAGTATGACCAGGGCATGGTTCAATTTGAAAAGGTTGATTTTGATATGATTTACCCTATACCACTTGACCCAAGAAAAGTTGGCCTTTCAAACGTTGCCCTTGAAAAGGTTGTCCTTGAAAATTTTTTACCTTGAAAAGTTTGACCTTGAAAAGGTTGACCTTGATACGGTGTTTGAATATTTCTTACACCAGGTTGTCCAATAAGTATTTGTGTTGTAGACTAAAAAGTGGGACCACTTTGATAATAAAATGCGTGAGACATAGTTTGTGTAGGTTGTTGGACAAATATTTGAGGCGTACCTTGGATAGTCATTTGTGGCATAGATTGGATGGGTGTTTTAGGTATACTTGGAACCAGTTGTTGAATATTTATTTGCACAATAGGCTGAATGAATGTTTGAGGAATACCTTGGATAGGATACTGAAAAAACACTTGTGGGGTCACCTAGACAGGTTGTTGAACATGTGTTTGCAGAATACTTTAGACAGGTTGCTGAACGAACACTTGTGGGGTACCTTGAATATGTGTTTTGGTATAAATTGGCTAGTAGCCTAAATTGGTTGATAAACAGGCACTTGTGGAGCAACTTGAACAAGTTATTGAACATAAGAGGGGTTTTAAATAGTACTCCCCATTCTTGGAAAAGGATCACCAATCAAGGGATGAGATATAACATGTTGACTTGGACCGACTTGAGGTATCTGACCAAAATTTGTATAAGTTCCGACAAGTGGTTGTCCTACGACTGGAGGATACATTCCACCAGTGGGTTTTCCTCCAAGCAAAGCATAACATGGTTTTCTCCCAACTGGATAGTAAATTTCAGCTGGAGTTGGTTGAGGATTACCTGTATTACCAGATATCATATTAACGTATTGGTCTGATTCCAAAGGTATTTCAAGCTTAGAAGTCATGCTTTGAGCATTAGTTTTTACATTAGAGGTAGATAAACTAGATGAGGTTCCGTAAAGCCAAGTAGAAACATGAGAAGAAGGAATGACTCTCGAAAGTTCCTAGTAGTGACTGCTACCTAGAAGGAGTTGAAGTTCCACAATATAAGAATGACTCTAGAGAGCCTCTAAACATAGAAGTTACAACATGTCGGCTTACAAGAGGAGTTTCTGGCATGATTTTCCTGGGCATGAAATCAAAAGGAGTGCGTAAATGAGGAATAACTTGACCTAAATAAATAAAGGGGGTAAAATACCAAGGATATGGTCGAAAAGGATTAAAAGGAAGTCTTGGAAAAACTAATGGATCATTAATAGTAAGAGGAATATGTGGCGATTCTTCCTCCTCTTCTTCAGTAATATATTCAATACTTATAAGACCAGGATGTAAGCCAATTGTAATTATAGTTCTTGTTCGAGATGTAGTCGGTAAAGGAGTAGGGGATATAAAAGTTGAAGGTGATTCAAGCTAAGAAATGTCAAATTCAGGTTCTTCAATGTCGGGTTCAATTAAATCTATTTCTAAAGTTTCACTGATCTCAGATTCTCCTTAAATAATCTCAGTAACTTCAAGTCTAGATTGAACTTTTCCTAATTATGTTATGTGTGGTTGAGTTACTTCAATTTCTAATGTTTCCATTTCTATAACTCCAGATGTTTCAGGTTGATTCGAGGTTCCAAATCCTTCCGAATTCGATCTCTCTGCTTCAATGTTCTTCAATTATCTAGGTGTGTACTTAGGGGGTAAACCCTGCATTGTATGTGAATATCTTGGTAACTCGGCCACAATGAATTTTGTTAAAGGCTTGTCCCAATTTTATTCAATCAAATAAATAACCAAAATAAAAAATAAAGGGTAACTAGGTATAAATGATCACTAAGCCAATATGAGCTGCGGAATACTTTTCGAGTATGCACACGTAATCTCCCTTAATGTTGTGTTTGGTGTATCACAAATGACAAAGAAACCAACTCGATTACTTATGAATGGTATGCAACCTAGAAGGGCGCCTCCAAAATATACTCGAGGTATGTGGAGGTATAGTCTGTGTTGGCGCTGTCTAATGCAAGCCTGTACAATAGGAAGCATCTCGATACAATTTTAGTACATGGAGTGCCATCTGATATGCCCAAAGGTACATGGAGAACGGTCCAATGTACTTATGTACGTGGGATAACAACTACCTGTAGAATATGCCACACAAAAAAAGCTACAACTGCTATGTTTCATTAAGGGAATTTTGAGATATAAAATGGGCCTCCTAAAAAAAATGTACAACCAAAATAAACTTTATAATAGAAAATATTATTCAAAATGATGATGTCAACCATGGGGGATTATTCACCATTTTTGGAGTAAAAAAGTAAAAAGATTAAAAAATAATAAAATAATAAAACTACTTTTCAACTCGTATTTTCAACTTATCTCCCTAATGTTTTACTACAATTTCAAGTGGGAGTACTCGTTGGATGCAAAATTTAATTTCTCATCCAAGGAGTACCCATGTTGCACACTTTTGATGGACCCTGCTACATGAAAAATGAGAAATACATGAAAAGATGTGATTGTAATTACTTTTTCATGTATTTCTCATTCTTTGTGTAGTAGGGTCAATCGAAAGTATGCAAAATGGTTACTCCTTTGATGAGGAATCAAATTATGCATCCAACGAGTATTTCCGCTCGAAATTTGAGTAAACACATAGGGAGATAAGTAGAAAATACGAGTTGAAAAAATAGTTTTTTCTTTTTTCCCTCTAAAATTTGATGATGTAATCTAATCTTATCTTATCATTTCCACTATTATTTTATAATTTCCTGAGGAGATCCATTTTATACCTCACAATTCCCCTAATTGTAGATGCTAGAACACGTCTTCTAACCTAGAACCACTAATGTTTGGTTAATTTAAAATTTTGACTGATTTAAAGTTCCTCTTTCATTAAAGTCGATGTAATAGATGTGCTGTAAATGATATCAATTTTTGACTCCAAACCTAATGCAACAAATATGCAAAAATGAATCTTTTACTTCGATGAATTTCTATCTATGGTAAGGAAAGTATTTTCGATATTCAAACATATTGCAAAACTTCTAATTTCACCATATCCTTTCAATACATGTAAAATTTTCACTTTCAAATTGACTCAATGCAGGAATTTTACTTTTAAATTTCAACTCACCCAAAATCACAAGGATCATACAAACATCTTTTGTACACACAACACCCAAAACTTTTCAGAAAGCAAAAAGAAAACCAATAAAGCTTTAAGATGAATCTTTCAAATAAATGCTATGAATATAAAACTGTCTAAAGTATAATTCTGAGATGCTTTAGTGCTAAAAAGAACAATGGCTGTTCATTTCAATTTCACTAAAAGAAGCAATTTTATAAGCGAAAAAATACTTAATATTCAAAAAAACTATCTTTCATCAACATAATGATTCTTTACAAACAGGTAAAATAAATGCTAAATCTGATCCTTTGAGAGAAGAAAGACAAACAAACTCTATCTAAACAATTATTAATCCTTCCTTTGATAATTGAAACATACTTTTCCAAAATGTAAACAAATAAAAGAAAGTATATGATCTGAAAATGGGGCACTAAAGGCTTCTTGTCAACTTGCAAGAACCTCTCCCACTTCCAAAGCTTAAATATTCCCAAGACCTTATGATTAACCAATTGTGGGATTAAAAAGTGCTTGAAAATAGGTGTATGCTTATGTTTGCCTTTAACTATTAAGTACTTTAAGTTCATTTGCTTATGTTGATATTTAAATACATATGACAGTAAATAATGCAGCAAATAAACAAACACACATAACAACAATATTAATATGGAGTTCACCCAAAACTCTTGGGCTACGTCTCCTTGAGATCTAGTCAACTCGACTAGGCTCTCTAGGATTATGGCATAAGTTATTTTACAAGCTCCACGTTGAACTCCATTGGATTACATAGAAACAATGGGCTTAGAACACCATCTTATCCCTGGCTCTGAAGCTCTCAGGCAGGCTTTCTGGCTCTGGCTCTTGCTCTTGGCTCTGGTTCTTGGCTTTGGCTCTGGCTCTTGGCTCTTGCTCTTGCTCTTGGCTTTGGCTTTGGCTTTGGCTCTTGGCTTTGGCTCTTGGCTCTAGCTCTTACTCTTGCTCTTGGCTCTATCTCTTGGCTCTCGCTCTCTCAGCAATCTTCTACAATTGTGCGCTCTGTGCATTTGTAACACGTCGATTACAGTTCTCCATCATGGAAAACCAAACTATTCACCACAAGAATCCGTTTACAATGGAAAGGAATCATTGGCGTGGGGAAACCCGATCGTTTTGCCTTCCTCTAGCCGTGATAGCCAAATAATGGAAATACACAGGAAAACGCCTCATGGAGCGTTTAATCGGACTTCAAATATTATTGAATCACCTCTATAAACCCATCGGGTCTGGCCCTTATCGGTATATCGATATCGCAAGTCGCATGGTGCAGGTAATAGCCCTTTGTATCAGGGATCCGCCGATCGTCCAATCTCCGATCACCCCGATCGAATCTTGACCGTTGATCTGCGCACCCGATCCAACAATCCATGCGGAATCGCACATCAGCCCATTGCTTTATCACATGTCGCAACGGCCTGGGGGTATTCCCTTTGGTTATGTCGATCGCCGATCCACCGATCGCCGATATCGCACCTCACGTATCGCATCGGCGGGGTCTATGCCTCTGCTCCTCCGATCGTCAATCGCCTCGATTGCCGATTCAATCGCATATCGCTCTACCTGGGGTCCCGATATCGAGTGAAGCCTACCTCCGACCCGATATATCGAAGATCGCTGATCGTGGGTCCTTTCGTCCTTGTGTTAATTCCTTCCCTTGGCTTTTTCCGATGTGATTTCTTCAATGAGCCTTTTAGGCCTTTTCATAAGAATTTGCCTCCTTTTTCAAAGGACAAAGGCAATCTTCTTTCCGCGATAACTTCATCATCCAAAGTCCATTTTATCCCATTCAAGTTGCAGTAGATTCAAAATGAGAAGATCTATGCAATGGGACTATTTCCAAGAGTATCCTTGGACTTTCATTTTCCTTTGTGAGGAACACTTTAGACTTAAAAGTCTATCTTAGATCCATTTTGGATCACACCTTCTCACTAAAAGAACTTTTGGTCTCCAAAAGACTAACATATTGATCTGAACAATAAGTGAGAGTACCTCACCCTCTTCTTTCAACCTCCATACACTTGCCTTGCATAGTGCCTCTAAACCAAAGCCTTTGACCACTTTCCTTCCCAGATGTGCTAATCCTCTTGGGAAGAACTGTTTTCCTCCTTGACTTCATGCAGAACTCCTACTGAGAAGCTTACAGAAGGTAGTTTGAACTTCTCTTCCTTGATCATTGATCCAAGGTGGCTCAAACAAATGTGAAGTTACATCTGCTTCACAAAATTTTCATTTGTACCTATTTGGCATGCTGTCAACAACAACAGAAATACAGACAACAACTTGATGGCCTAAGCTCCTGCTTCAACAAAAGAAATAGATTTCACATCTTGTGAACACCTCCATGTCTTTACATCTGCATACAAATGATGGACTAGATAACAAGCCCACAAAATATGTCTTTAAAATAATTAACCCTTCAAGTCAAGCATGTGGAAAAGATCTCAAGGATTCTGTTCAAAAGATGAAACACTTCATCATTATCTCCATCTTGGAGACCAAATCAGCTTTTCTCAAGTCAATATTGCATTACATGCATGCCAAAGAAATCAAACCTTCAAGTTAATTACACATACATGTTCAAATACAAGGAAATCATCAACATCCCTGTGTTCATGCACAACATTCTCATGCATGCATTTCATCCTTCAACTTTCACTTAAGCACACTGTACTTTCGAAGCTGAAATGAAATATAATGTTGCAGCAATAAAGTGAGTCTCCTACTCAACTTTTTCCATTCACCTTCTTGGTAAAATCCTGCAACTTGCATTCCATTAACAAGAAATGCAAATAGATGCATCAAATCAAAAGACATGCAATCTTTAGTTGGATAAGAACTCTAACCATTTCTTACCAATCCATTTCAAAGGTGCTATCTTTGTCTGCACATCAGTATCAACATGTGAATCATCTTGAAACACATCATTCATGGAATATTTCTTTCCATTCATGCCATTTTCTCTTTCCACCTTCTTCAACTTTTGTGGAAGAGTTGTTGGATTCAGAGTTCAAAACTTTGCAGAAACATGTCCTTGCTTATGGCAGTAGGTGCAACACATGTGCATCCTCTTGACAGCATGATTTGCCTTGTCCAATGGACCTTTGGCTTCTTGCATCCTTTCTTTCAAAAGCTTCATGTATGTGGCCATTCTCTTCCAACGTCTAGAAACATTATGGTTATCCAAACCACAAAAGGAACATGCATGCCTTTTCCCATACTTATATGGAAATTTACCTTGCTGAAAAAAATCAAAAGGAATATGGTTAGAACCAGATTCATACCTTTCGCTTTCACCTTTATTGCCTTCAGGAGGAGGTGAATTGAATGAAGAAGTAGCTCCCTTTGGAACACAATCAACCTCTTTAATGGTTTCAGAGTTTCCACAACTCTTTGGTTCAAGTGCATTCTTATGAACACCTGCATCCTGCAAATGATGTTTCAAGATATTGCACTCTCCACGAATACAATCTTCACACTTTTTAGGTAGAAGACTTGAAATGAAACTCCTTCTTGGAACCGTTTCAATGGCCTTCATGGAAGCTTTGGAACTTTCTCCATAAGACTGTCCATAGCCAAGACCCAAATACTTAGGCCTTTCCTCAACGATTATTGGCTCAACAATACCCTGTGCATGTTTTCCCAAGCATTTTCCTTCATAGCCCATCTTGGACATTAACTTGGAACCTATGTCTCTGGTATGTTTTTCAAAAGAACAAATATAAGCATTCTTAGAAGAATTTGAAGACAAACAGGAATTGTTTACCTCTTCTTCAAGCTAATACTTGACTAAGGCTTCTTTGGCAACAAAGAGTTGTGTCTCCAACTCATGCATCCTTTTCAGGTTCATATTTGCAATATGAAGTTGCCTCTCCATTTCCTGCAATTTGTCACAAAGCAACTGCTTCTCTTCCTCCACGGAATTCAACTTCTCTCTAAGTATGTTGTTCTTCCTTCCATCCTCATACATTCTCTCACCATATCCATCATGGTGGACAAGTCTTGCTTCATGTATTCATCAAAGACTCTTGTGAAGAAAGAAGAATTTAAGGACTCACTTGTAGAAGTTGTCATTATCTGAATGAACAAAAGAACTCCAAACAAGATAAACAAAGAGATTATTCAAGAAACCTTTTGCAACAAACCTCTTGTGCTTCAAGGATTGCCTTGAGGTCCTTTGGTATAAGAAGAATGCCTTCAGCCCTTCTTCCTTTTTGTCCTCTCCTGGACTGAGCTATCAATAGCTCTCCCTTCACCTCTGCAAACTCAAACAATAGTCAGTCTGCAAACAAGCATACAATCAACCTCTGACTGTTTAAACACCTTTCAGATAAGCAATCTTTGCTATGTCAATCAAGCATTCTGATCTGATACCACTTGCTCTGGTATAACTAGTTCTGAGGTAACCTTCTTTGAAGGTGGGGTTAATCAATCTATGCTCCGATACCAACTGATCTGAAAATGGAGTACTAAAGGCTTCTTGTCAACTTACAAGAACCTCTCCCACTTCCAAATCTTAAATATTCCCAAGACCTTATGATTAACCAATTGTGGAATTAAAAAGTGCTTGAAAATGGGTGTATGCTTATGTTTTCCTTTAACTGTTAAGTGCTTTAAGTTCATTTTCTTATGCTAATATTTAAATACATATGATAGTAAATAATGCAACAAATAAACAAACACAGATAACAACAATATTAATATGGATTTCACCCAAAACTCTTGGGCTACATCTCCTTGAGCTCTAGTTAACTCAACTAGGCTCTCTGGGATTATGGCATAAGTTCTTTTACAAGCTCCATGCTCAACTCCATCGGATTACATAGAAACAATGGGCTTAGAACACCATCTTATCCCTGGCTCTGAAGCTATCAGGCTTTCTGGCTCTGGCTTTGGCTCTCGGCTCTAGCTCTCGGCTCTAGCTCTTGGCTCTGGCTCTGGCTCTAGCTCTTGGCTCTCGCTCTCTCAACAATCTTCTGCAATTGTGCACTCTGTGCATTTGTAACACGTCGGTTACAGTCCTCCATCATGGAAAACCCGACTGTTCACCACAAGAATCCGTTTACAATGGAAAGGAATCATCGGTGTGGGGAAACCCAATCTTTTGCCTTCCTCTAGTCGTGACAGCCAAATAACAGAAATACACAGGAAAACACCTCATGGAGCGTTTAATCAGACTTCAATATTATTGAATCGCCTCTATAAACCCATCGAGTCCGGCCCTTATCGGTATATCGCTAACGCAAGTTGCATGGTGTAGGTAACAGCCCTTTGTATCAGGGATTCACCGATCGTCCGATCTCTGATCACCCCGATCGAATCCTGACCGTGATCTAAGCACCCGATCCAATGGTCCACACGCAATCGCACATCGGCCCATTGCTTTATCGCATGTCACAACGGCCCAGGGGTATTCCCTTTGGTTAGGTCGATCGTTGATCCATCGATCGCCGATATCACACCTCGCGTATCGCATCGGTGGGGTCTATGCCTCTGCTCCTCCGATCGTCAATCGCCCCGATCGCCGATTCAATCGCATATCGCTCTGCTTGGGGTCCCGATATCGGGTGCAGCCTACCTCTGACCCAATATATTGAAGATCGCTGATCGGGGGTCCTTCCGCCCTTGCGTTAAGTCCTTCCCTTGGCTTTTTCCGATGTGATTTCTTCAATGAGCCTTTTAAGCCATTTTCATAAGAATTTGCCTCCTTTTTCAAAGGACAAAGGCAATCGTCTTTCCACGATAACTTCATCATCCAAAGTCCATTTTAGCCCATTCAAGTTGCAGTAGATTTAAAATGAGAAGATCTATGCAATGGGACTATTTCCAAGAGTATCCTTGGACTTTCATTTTCCTCTATGAGGAACACTTTAGACTTAAAAGTCTATCTTAGATCCATTTTGGATCAGTATAGCAATAAAAAAATTACGTACCTAGCAGACAAAAACCCTAATTTTTCAAAAATTTCAAAGACTTGCGTAGGTAACCAGTTAGGTTTACTGCGCAGATGCATTGTTGCTAAAGGAAAAGTGCACAACTTTTCCTCTATTGCTAAAGAAAATTAGCGTAAAATGAGAAAACTTAAGAAAAAAAAAATCAAAGACAAAAAATACATAAATTTAAACTTTCAAGGTTCAGAGCACACTCAAACAAGGATACAGAAAGTGACTAGAGGTCACAAGAGGACATCATGAAGAACACATCACTCCCCAGTATGGTTGCCAATTTGTTATCGAAGACAAATCACTATTATGGACAAGAGCAATCTGCCTAGATTCAAAGATAAATTTAGAAACATACAAACAACAAACTACTACCTTTCCTTAATCTATAATTGAAATATGATGTATGAAATGTGCAAGAGCCTCTTACCTTCTACAAAATTATTGTGGATGTCCTTTCGATGCTTTCAAAAGCCTTTCCTTGTTGCCTCAAGAGAATATCTACATAAACTAAAACGAACAAGGAATAAAAGCATAACATAGATAAAGAATGAAACACAAAGTGAATGGAAATTGCAACATAACATATATCACAATATTAATCCAATATTCAGTTATAAACTATGGAATATATCAAGGATCTTTGCCAATAACATCATATCAAGTGCAAATAGGAAAGAAACAACTTCTTGTATTAATATTGAATAATAAGGAGCAATACAACCTTAGCCTTGATGATGTAAGCCTCCTCCTAATGGTCTCCAATCCTCCCCTTAGGTGACAAGATTACAGTCCTAATCCAACAACATAAGTTTACATTCCAAAAGTCTCCCTTTACCCTCTGGTCTGTTTTGAATTTATAGGCCAAGAGGAGGTTTGAGATCCTGTTCTCAAGGGATGAGAGCCATAGAGAGAGGGATTACAGTTCCACAAATAGAGGGATTTTGATTCATGAACCAAAGAATGAGGCCCAAGTATGTAGGGGGTCGAGGCCTTTTGGCTGAGAGATATTTCTCCAACAAGGCTTCTAGAATTTTATTTTTATTTTTACCTCCGTTTAGGGACTTGGTAGTTTTTAGTGGAAGACAGAGCACAAGATTGCAGAGGAAACAATGGTAAAAACTGTGCTTGCGTAGGAAATGGCTAGGTAAACTGTGCAAGTGCTTAAAAATAGGTTTTTGAGCACTGTAATCCAATATTCTTGTTGTCTTTGGGATTGTTTTTCTTCCAACGTTGTAGGGGAATGCTTGGAAAACTTCATCAGATAACGATAGATCCAGATTGGTGATCATTTACATAATGGTGACAAAATGACGTGTAACACTCCACCACTACTCTCTTTTTTCCATTTGACTTTCTCCCTTTTCTGGCTAGGGAAATTTCTTCTTCATCCTCCTCGGTCTTAACATGAGACCCAAATTTAGCTTGTCTACGAATCTCTTCTTGGACTAAATGACCCCATAATCGCTCCCAATATAGAAGTTTTTCTCTGGCACATATCCCATCCATGAAGGCTTGCCACAATTTGATGAAACCCAACAGGGAAAAGTTCACCAGATCCCTATTTAGAATTGTCTTTCCCACACTAGCCAACTCTTCCCTCACTTAGGTAAACATGGTGAGTTAAGACACCAGAAAATTAGACTTGGACATTTTAATGTTCTTAAGCTTGTCTTTCTAAACTATATTTCTGGCCTCCCTCAAACCATGATAGAGGCCAATGATGGTTGTCCACATGGATTTGGTTGCGTTCTTCCCAATCAGGTGAGGAATAATATGGTCTTGGACTCCCTCCAAGATGATTCTTCTTGCCTTGACATCCTTTTAGTTATTCTTGAGACAACTACTAAGGGCAGTGGGTGTAGTTGGGACATTATAATCAAAATCCCACACCTATTTATCCTCCAACACCACTGCTATCCTCTCATGCCATGAACAAAAGTTGGATGCATCGTCCAATTTGTCCTATAATTTGAAACCCCGATACACCACACTACCAAATCACACTGCCTAGAAACAATGTGCACTGCCTAAAAACCCTAGTGGCCAAATTAACTTGGTGAACTCGCTCCCTCTAAATCATAAAGTTGACTCCTAAAGATAAAAACTATGTTTGATCTTCAAGCAGAGGCTAGGCTCTGATACCATGTTATATTTCCCTTTAAACATAACAACTTACTCATAATTTTGTAAGTATAAAACCAGAAATACAAACAAAAACTATTCCAAAAATTTAAATTGCAAATACATTGAGTTTTCTAGCTTATCATGTATAATGGAAATTAATAATAAATCGTAAGAAAAAAACATTCAACATATAGAACACATGATATACCTAGGAAACCCCAACTCTTGGGAAAATCAACAACTTTGTGTGTCTTTTAATATCTTCAACAAAAGGGTAACCTTTAGACATTTACAACAAGTGAAAATTTCCATTTCTCTATAGCAAAACGTTGTTAATCTCCCAAGATAAATTGATCTCCTTGCTTCACACTTTGATCTTCTATATGGCGATGCAAATCTACCTATCTGTGCACATATGTGAACTACAAATCTCTCTTCTTATGCACACGTGCTGAAGAAAAGGAAGAATCTGAGAAGAAGAAGCCAAAAGGAGAATATCCAAAGGAAATGTACTATTAAAGGAAGCTCCATATATTTCAGGTGCATTTACAATTTATCGTTCTTTTATTATAAAGTAGAAGTTAGGAATAGCATGCATTTTTGCATTCTCTAGAAAAGTCTTGGTTTTTGTGAAGCATGGCATCATAGAAGAAAGCCTATGAGAGTAGAAGATTTAGAGTCTACATGATCAATTTTATTTGAAAGAAGTCATCTAGCTAGTAAGAATGAGTAGATTGGGATCAACTTACACATCATAATTCATCCAAGCATCTTCAAGGATAATGTTAGAGGCACTCATTTTGCAAGAGGGGTCACCAGGATCCTCCAATAAGAACAATCATTTAATGAAGGTTATTGGAAGAAGAATTATGACACGATTAGTATATTCCACTTATTGTGGAATCAACAGTCTTGAAGGATGAAGGGATGCAGATTGTTAAGTTGCAATAGGAAAGGCGTAATTAAAGTCTCTCTCATCTTGGAGAAGTAACCTTATCTTCAAAAAACATAGAAGCAAGCTCATTCAAAGGAAGGACAACTAAATGGTTATATGGAAGAAAATGTATGCATGTTGTTAGTAACTTTTTCTCTAGAATGTAGAATTCATGTCTACAAGAATCTTGTAGAAAAAAATGGTCATAAAAACTATCTTGAGACGTCTTCCATGTGATTAATCGATACTTGGAAGGTGTTGGTATGGTTTCGCATGGTTAAAGATCAATAATTTTCCACAAGATAGTATAACCTAGAAATGATGATATTGATCAATATCATACATGGTCTCTTGAAGAAAGAAAGAGAGTTAATAATGAAAACTCCAAGGAAGAAGACATTATAGCCTGATAATTAGTTTGGTCCATGGACACTTAGTGAAAGCACGGAGAAGGATTTTTGAACTATATGGAGATAGATCATGTAGAAGGATGTTGATCTCAAAGGAAACAAATGAAGAAAAATCTAATATTTTGACAAGACACCATCATGATAAGGTATTTATGATATTGATTCTTTGGTATTGGTTATCTGATTGGTATTTTTTGAGAAATGGCAACAAGAAATTCCAGTTTAATTTGTCCTTGAATTAAACTGAGAATTAAAATCAAATTCTATTCTCATAGCAACTTGTAAATAGTTAATTAAGTTTAATTAACTTAATTAGCTTAGGAATTTCGAGTTGGAAGTCTTTATGTAGTCATGTATATGTTCTCCCTAAGTTTTAGGGGTCCATTATGAGTTGGAAATTATATCACTCAATTTACTGAGTTAAGTTTAGTTAAATTAATTCCAAACTGTTTGAGGAACTAATAGAGTTAACGGTCAGTTGGTGCACTAATGCATCCACAAGTGTCACTCTAGTTAACTGAAGATTCCCTCATCAAAACCTCATGCATGTCAATTCCGAGAAAGACCCAGTTGAGACTAGAGTGCAGGACAATGTACTACCAATTGTACTATTTACTAGAGTGTAAATATCATGCATGCATCAAAGGTTGATCCTATGTTTGGATTGCACAGTTTTGGAAGCATGAATTCCCTTTAAATATGGACTATTCATCTTATGAATTACACATGAGATTAGAGGCTTAGAGAGCTACATAATTGGCTAAGTGTTGGCCAAGAGCTAGCCTGTTGAGTTGAGAGTGTTGAGCATACTTGTGCGGAATTGTTTTAGCTGTGAGAACAAGATTTGTATGTTCACTCATATTTATGATATATGTAATACATATAACGAGGTTTTGAGAAGTGGCTTTCCCCAGATACATCTTGTTTTATGTGCCATTGATTTATCTTCTTCTCGTTCATATTGTTTTCATCGATCTATTGGCTTCTGTTGGTTGAAAGTAGAAGTAGATTCTTGTCCTATGATTTAGTAAATTGATGAGCTTGTGAATCTACAGGATTTTCTACATGGTATCGAAGCAGAGAAAAATATACTAGAGGAGATTTTGAATTTTTTAGTTTTAGGTTATAGGTGAAATTCGAATTTGCAATACATACTTCAGGATCGAGAGATGGCGTTCTACGATTTGTGGCTCGAGTATGCCTTAGAAGGCAACTCGAATTTTATATCCTGGAGGACAAAATGGAGGTTGTGATAGAGGATAATGGCTTGAAGGAATTATTTGATCAAGAAATTCCTAAGTCAGCAGCATCAGAAGCACATAATTTGGCCGAATGGAAGAAGTGTGTGGCGAGGGCGAGACAGATAATCCTTGAGGGAGTTCAAGACCACATTTTCTCGAGCCTCCATGACAAGGAAACTCCATATGATATGTGGAAAAAATTGATGGACTTGTATCAGAATAGTAGTGGCCAAAGGAAATTGGGACTGAAGGACAAACTTTGAAAAATCAAAATGGAGAAAGGAGAGATGATTCCAAAATACTTGACCAAGTTCACTCAATGTCGTGATGAACTTGGAAGTGTTGGAATCACTGTTGTTGAGGATGATATGGTGATTCTTTCTCTTCTAGGACTCCCAAAGAGTTGGCATAGATATTAGGACTCTATCAATGGTCAAGAGAAGTTGCCAGATTGGGAGTGACTGTGGTCAGATTTGATTTAGAAGGAGATCAAGAGGAACACCAGAGATGGCTCTTCATCAAAGACTAATGATGAAGAGAATTGTGCCTTAAGGATTAAGGTGAAGAAGGGGAAAGGGAAAGCTTCCCGTTCCAAATCAGATTCTTATAATGGAGGTAAGAAGAAATACATGATGAAATTTAAGTGCTTTCATTGTCATTAGATGGGCCATTTTGCTACAAATTTTCCACTCAAGAAGTCCAAGAAGAAGTACTTAGGAGGAGCGGTGGGTGAGCCTTTGGCCTCTCAATTCGAACTAGACTTTTCCCTCATTGCATGCATGGTGTCATTAATGATGGGAAGTGTATGGTACTTAGACAGTGGAGCTTCATTCCACATGACTAGCGACAAAGAGTTATTCAGTGACTTGGAGGAGAAAGAACTCTAGATGCATATTGAGATGGGTGATGATGGGAAGTATAACGTTATTGGATTGGGCACGATTACTTTTTAGAGGGAGCATGGGGCTCCACTCACATTGAAGAATGTTATGTATGTGCCTGGGATGAATAAGAACTTGGTATCCATTTCCATGCTTGAGGATAGAGGCTATGATGTGATCTTCTCGAAAGGAAAGGCGTTCCTTCGACACATAGCCACGGGTCAAGTAAAGAAGATAGGGATTTGGGTGAAGAATATCTATAAGATGGAGGTCGAAGAGTGTGCTGCTTTGAGCACAAAAGCAAAAAGGAAGCAGAGCCGAGACGTCGGCGAGTTGTGGCATAGGTGATTGGGCTACTTGCATCATGGGGCATTGAAGATATTGCAACAGATCTCTACCAATATTCCCAAAGGTATGCTTGAGAAAGTTGACACATGCAAGGGGTGTACTTTGGAGAAATACACCAAGTCTTCCTTTCACAACAAAGGCAGTCAAGCATAGGATATTCTAGAGCAAGTCCATTTAGATGCATGTGGACCATTCTTGATAACATCCACGACCAAAAATAGGTATTATGTTATATATGTTGATGACTATTCTCGTAAATGTTGGATATTTTCACGTAGAAAAATGATCAAACTTTCACAAAGTTTTGTGAGTTTAAAGCATTGGTGGACAAAGAGTTGGGCAATAAGGTTAAAGCTCTACGAAGTGATAATGGTGGTGCGTATGTCTCCCATGAGTTTAAGAACTTCTGTGAGGTGGAAGGGATTAAACGGGAGTTGACGTCACCTCATAACCCTCATCAAAATGGGGTGGCCAAGAGGAAGAACAAAAACATAGTAGGTAAACCAAGGGTTATGTTGCATGATCAAGGCCTGCCACTAAACTTGTGGGATGAGGCATGAAACACAATGGTTTATGTTTAGAATTGTAGCCCACATCAGATACTTGAGATGAAGACACCAGAGGAGGCTTATTCCAGTAAGAGGCCAGATGTTGGTCACTTTGAGACCTTCGACTGTAAGTCGCATGTGTGCCAACTCAAGAGAGCGTTGTATGGACTGAAGAAAGCACCCCATGCTTGGTACACCAGGATATATAGCTACTTCACGGGGTTGGGCTTCACAAAGAGTGAAGTGAATGTGAACTTGTACCACATAGTGGTGGAGGGTAAACTGTTGATGATTTTACTTTATGTTGATGATCTCATATTGACAGGTGATGATCAGCTAATCAAGTCTTGCAAGGAGGACCTTGCAAGAGAGTTTGAGATGAAGGACATGGGGTTCATGCATTAATTTCTTGGCATGGAGCTATGGCAGGGAGATGGGGAGTTGTTTTTGTCTCATGGCAAGTATTCCAATGAGATACTTAGGAGATTTCGCATGGAGAGCAACAAAGCCATGAAGACTCCTATAGTAAGCAACTGGCAGAAGGAGGATTCTACTTCAGGGGAAGTAGTGGAAGCTACTGTTTATAGGAAGCTTGTGGGTTCACTCATGTACTTGATGAACACACGACCAGATATGTGTTATACAGTTAACCAACTTAGTCAAGCGATGGTTAGGCCTACCAAGCTATATTGGAAGGCATCAGAGCATGTATTGAGATACCTCAAGGGCACTTCTCAGTATGGATTATCGTACATATGGACAGAGGGAGTGAAGATTCAAGGCTTCACCGATGCAGATTGGGCAGGGAGTCCATCTGACAGGAAGAGCACATCAGGATGGATCTTCAATATTGGGTTAGCGGCAGTTTTTTGGTACAACAGGAAACAAAGATCGATTGCACTCAATTCGATAAAGGCAGAGTACATGGCTGTGAGTTAGGCAGCATGTGAGACCACCTGGATGAGGAAGATCCTAATTGGTTTGTTTGGTCAGTAGATGGATCCAACTATGATTTACTGCGATAACTGAGTTGTATCAAACTCTCTAAAAATCTAGTTTTTCATGATCGGTCCAAGCATACTAATATTCAATATCATCATCTCAGAGATTGTGTATTGAGGCTGATTATGTTGTTAGAGTACATTCCCACAAAGGAGAAAGATATTGACATTTTGACAAAGGCATTGTCAAAATGTAAATTCGAGTTTCACAGAGACAGGACTAGGGTAGATGATAATCGATTTCTTGTTGAGAGGGAGTGTTGAGAAATGGCAATAAGAAATTCCAGTTTAATTTGTCCTTGAATTAAAATGATAATTAAAATCAAATTCTATTCTCATAATAACTTGTAAATAGTTAATTAAGTTTAATTAACTTAATTATCTTTGGAATTTCGAGTTGGAATTATTTCTGTAGTCATGTATATGTTCTCCCTAAGTTTTAGGGGTCCATTATGAGTTTAAATTGAGTTGGAAATTAGATCATTCAGTTTACTGAGTTAAGTTCAACTAAATCAGTTCCAAACTATTTGAGGAACTAATAGAGAGTTAACAATCATTTGGTGCAGTAGCACATCCACAAGTGTCACTTTAGTTAACTAAAGATTCCCTCATCAGGAACTCATGCATGTTGATTCTGAGAAAGACCTAATTCAGACTAGAGTGCAGGGATAATGTACTATCAATTGTATTATTTACTATAGTGTAAATATAATGCATGCATCAGAGATTGATCCTATTTTTGGATTGTACAATTTTGGAAGCATGAATTCCATTTGAATACGAGTTATTCATCCTAGGAATTACGCAAGAGATTAGGGGCTTGGAGTGCTACAGAATTGGCTAAGTGTTGGCCAAGAGATAGCTTGTGAGTTGAGAGAGTTGAGCATACTTGTGTGAATTTTTCTAGTGAGAACAAGCTTTGTATCCTCACTCATATTTATGATATATGCAATACAGATAGAGGGGTTTTGAGCAGTGGATTTCCACAGATACATATTGTGTTATGTGCCATTGATTTATCTTCTTCTTGTTCATATTGTTTTCATCAATCTATTGGCTTCCACTGGTTGAAGATAGAATTAGATTATTGTCCTGTGCTTTAGTAAATTACATGAGCTTGTGAATGTACAGGATTTTCTATAGTATTTTTGATGCCTAGAAGAATATTGTAGAAATACATAATGATATTTAAGGCAAGTGTATCTACAACTACTTGTTTTTAACTTAATTGAATAAATACATGGATTGAGTAGATGGCTTTATAATCCTTGGAGGATCATGAAGGAAAAATGTCTACATTACCTTGGGATTGAAAGGCATCAATAAAAAAATATAGCTCGATATTTATGTCTCAATGAAAATTAATATCACTTTCGTGATTAGAAGGAGAAATGACTAGCTTTATTTTGATTGGCACAATATAATTCCTTTTTTTATGATGATAAGTAAAAAGTGATATGAAAGGTTGATGGCTCGAACCTTGTCACAAAGTTGGCTCTATTATATCCAGGAAGATACAAGCTCAATATGATGAGATGCAAAAGGAAGTAGGAGCACTAGACTAGGACTAACAAGTATTAGTGAAGGAAATAGGAAGGAGAATGGAGGATCGGATAAGCATATGAGATTGATACTCCTTGAGGATATAGAATCTAATATAGGAAGTTGACCGAAACACTTTGAGTATTGGATAGGTATTCAAGACAAGAGTGGTTAAAGTGGTCCAATGTTATTTGAGGATAGGTAATCCAAGATAAGAATAAGTCCTAAAAGGACAAACCTAGTGAACATCCAGATGGGGTATGTGCCTTAGAGGTCATTAGAGAAATTTCGATGTCTAAAATGGGCCTCAAAATGAAAATGTACAACCAAAATAAACTTTATAAGAACCAATAGGATTCAAGATTATGATGTTAACCACTGGGGATGATTCACCACTTTTGGAGTAAAAAAGTAAAAAGATAAAAAAAAAAAAAAAACCCTACTTTTTCAACTCTTATTTTCAACTTATCTCCC
>APFE030706864.1:31413-56970 GCA_000404065.3 Pinus taeda | reverse complement strand
CTACTTTTTCAACTCTTATTTTCAACTTATCTCCCTATGGTTTTACTCAAATTTTAAGCAAGAGCACTTGTTGGATATGAAATTTAATTCTTCATCCAAGGAGTACCCATGTTGCATACTTTCAATGAACATTTCTACATGAAAATGATAAATGCATGAAACACATGATTGCAATCACATATTTTAATGTATTTCTCATTTTTCATGTAGCAGGGTCCATCGAAAGTATGTAACATGGGTAATCCTTGGATGAGGAATTAAATTCTACATCCAACAAATGTTCCCGCTTGAAATTTGAGTAAAACTATAGAGAGATAAGTTGAAAATACGAGTTGAAAAAATAATTTTTTCTTTTTTTCCTCTAAAATTTGATGATGTAATATAATCTCATTTTATTTGCTTTTCCCAAGGAAAAATCAAAATTTTATTTATTTTGAAAAAAATTACATATTGTAGATGCTAAAAATAATATGCATAAAACAATTGATCCTCATGTCCAATATCAATAAAAACTCATCAGAGAATTACATTATTCTACACTTTTCTACCTTTCGTTTTTTCCACTTTCCACCAACCACTAGAATTGGGTGTGGATGACACGATAGTCATTTGATTCTCTTTTACATTTGATGGGATTTATTTTCCAGAATCCAAACTTTTTGATGCATGAGTTTGTTTGGCACACTTGATTCTTTTTCAGATGTAATCATTTCAATCCGTTGTTGTTGTTCGGAAGGCATTGGAACAAATGCAAAGTTATGCTCAGTTTCGTCCTTCTGTGAAGCATCCTGGGATTTCTGAGCATTTATGTTTGTGGTATTTTCCATGGTTTATGCATCTTCTATTTCTACTTCCAAAGTTTCTGAAAACTGCCATCCTTTTGGCTTTTGAGGTTTTCTCTTTTTTCTTTTGGGATCATTTTTATCTTGAGGACAAGCAATTTTAAGATGACCATTTGAAGACATTTATAGCAACGAAAAGCTGTATTATATAGTCAAGCGGTTGTGACCATTGTAAACTGTTGTGAAATAAAAAAATGCAATCAGGTAATCCTTTATAAGGTACACCTCTACCAGATTCTAACAAAGGTGAAAATTCTCTTTGAGACTCGATCTGCATCCACCTTTAAGAATTTCCCCAAAGAATTCTCAATTCCTTCTAATACTTTGTGATGCCAAAAATGCAATGGTAGATTATGTATCCTTACCCACACTGGGATTTTGGAAACCAACATGGTGTTTGCGTCAAACCCTGAAAACCAAGGTATCATGAATAGGCCCGCATGGCCCCAAAACCACGGTCCCTCATTTAATACATAATCCTTATCTTTTGATGTATCAAACTTTACACTGAAAAAATCCCTAGAACATAGAAATATATCACAATTTTCCGTACAAGTAGAAAAAATCCATTGATGTAGCACCTCCGATTTGGGCTAGAATCCATTAAATATACATATAAATTCCCTTGCATGGAAGTCAACATAAATCTCATCTACCTCAGGCAAGTTGATTTTCAAAGCTAACACATGTGTCATCCGCTCCATGATATAGGGACCAAGAAGAGTGGGAGATTGTTCTGGTTGTTTTTGTGGCTCCGCCTTCCCTTTTACTACATCCTTGAATGAAGCCAAGCCTTTTGATCTAGATCTAGGACATCTGCCAAGAAGTATCATGTTAAGGATGATGGTCGAGTCGAGGCCAATGCCATAATCTTGTAGCTTATACTCCTGCAATGATTTCATTCATAAATCGGATTTTGAAGTCTAGATGGGATACCCATATTGTCTTGAACCTTTTGTTTAATATTTTTAATCCTCTCCCAATTCCAGACCCTCATACAAACAGTTTTCCCTTCTAGTGTTCTAATACAGATTTGGATCGAGGCTCTTTCAGGAAGATTTAGTGATTGATCTCAAGATCCAACCTTTTATTATTCTAAATTGGTCTGTACTCTCTACTTGCGTTCAATTCATGTTGTAAATCAAGGGTGACACCACACCCATGTCGCGCCTCCCACAGTCGTACGTATACCGTAACCCAAAAATAGTAGTAGAAAAGACCTCCAGTTAGAAACCGACGTCATTAAAGAGCAAGAAATCACAGAACTGGTGCCATGAGAACCAAAAACATTGTTTTGTAGAAACTCTGCTCGGATCTAGTTAGTACGTTGGGTCTAACACATTTGGGGACTTAGAATCTATGTTTTGAAAAAGGTATACGGATCTGGAGATAAATGCTTTTTTGGAGGTTCCTCTCTTCAGTAAATCGAGAGATCCAAGGAGAAATGATGAGATTGACATTTTTTTCCTGAGAAATATTACCTGGTGAGGACCTCCCATCATTGCTTGTATGGATTGATAGATGCTACACATGATGAAAAGAATTTGGAGATGTGTGGAAATGAAACCCATAGCTTGGAATTCCCTAATAATTTGCGTCCAATCCATCACAACCTCCTTTACATACTAGGTATATTGAGTGACTGGTTTGGATTTGGGAACTTCATTTTCTTCCTCTGCAGTAATGGAAGTGAGAGAGGAAAAGGAAGAAACTTTAGGGATTTTGCGATCTGCATACCGCATTAGAAAACATCATCGCCATGAGGTCCATGAAGCTACAACAATCTTTGTTTCCCTTAGCATGTGGAGATGGGTCAAGAGGATATTTCCAACACTTTAACTTTTTGCAGACTCCCTCGACGACCATACATACATCACATCCAAAAGTAAATCGATCCTCTGAAGACAAGTGCGGGAGAAGAAATCAGTCCTTATGCATAGGATAATCTAGAAATCTTTCTCTACCATGTCACTAACCATGTGTTTGAGACAGAGCCTTGATTCACCACAGTGGGAAAAGGATAGTCACAGACTTGCGAAACCCTAGCCTCCATCGTGTTCCAACCACTATGTGAAATCACCATTTTTCTTCAATATGAGATAAAGTTATGGAAGGCTCATACTCTACTTATATAATCTCATTTTAATATTTCTACTATTATTCTATAATATTCCTTAAGAGGCCCATTTTAGACATCAAAATTTCTCTAATGAGTGTGGTGTCTCACGTAAAGAATCCCAACATTATTCTCTAAAATAAAATGAGCTTGTCAGTTAAAGGCCTTACTATAGTGACAATGTTAATTATGATGTTGATACTTAAAATATGGCTTATCAATCTGACTCTTCTTATGAGAACTCTTTAATTTGAGAATATCCTTGTACCGGTTGAACAAATATGAATACATCCCTAGTTAAGAGGGAGTGTTGGAAAAATGTAATTAGTTTCAATATTCATAACATTGTATTCATGTCATTATGTATATCTTATGTTTCAAAAAAAAAAAAAAAAACATATTATTTTCTAACATGGGTTTCAAGCTCCATTTAACTAGTCATCTAGTTCATTTCATGCTCCTAGGGTTTGTCAAGTCATAATAACAATTGTCATGAGTAAAGAGAGTCAACATCATTTGTATAAGTCCCATTTGGGAAATTTGTAACATGTAAAAGAATTTATCTTGAGTTTAGAAAGTCAAAATAAGATCCAAGACCAAGTCATCCCTACCTGTGAAAAGTCAACCTAGGAGAGGTCCATTCTACCTCATGTGAAGGGTATATAAAGGAAGATAGATCGACTCATTAGCACACACTTTTGCAATTAAATCTAAAGCAATAAATACAAGGAAAATAAGAGTGAAGGAACAAGAAGATACAGATAAAATAAAAGCAAAAATGAGACTATAATCTTGACTTTTCTACCCACACGTGTGAATAACATTAGGGTTTCTGTAGTTGTTGCAAGGCTGAAAGTTGCAAGCCGAATTTGCAGAACTAAAGTGAGGGCTGAAATATTGATTGAAGCAGATCTTAAAGGAGTTGATTTTCATTGAATTTTGTGGACCTCACTTTGTCTTGAAGGAGGTCATTTGGAGGGATAACTTGGTGCGTGGAGGAGGTTTGAATTTGGTTCTTTGTTTGATCATTCAATTTGATTCTATAAGAAGAGAAGAGATTCTTTTGAGTTTTCCCCTTGGATGGGTTTTTCCCCGGATTGGAGCCTATTTTTTGTGTCCATTGTCCTTATCATTTATGCTCTTGATAATTATTTGATGAAAGAATCTAATAAAGAACAATAAGAAGCTAACTAAAGTTCACAATTTGTTTTTAAGGATAAGGATAATTGTTTAATAATCTGCCATACTTGATTCTCCAACACGTACCAAGTATATTGGCCCTCTCATATACACTGCACAATAAAAAAGCTATATTCGTACTTGTTGTCCATTACTGTTACAAATCAAGATTTAATAATCAACCCCCCAAGACAATCCTCAAAGAAATCTAAAATAATCCTAAAAACCCTTAAACGTGTGCCAAAAATGTTCCCCAAGAAAATTGCTTCAAATAAACTCTTCTTGACTTCTGGTTCATGAGTTATGAACATTATAAACCCTTCTTTTCTATGCTTCCTTGAACATATTCAATTTTTTTTAATGAAGTACCTAAATGCTTACCTATATATAGAAATTTTGGAGTGAAGGGGTGCGTCTCTTCGAAAGGGTGCGACTCTTCAAATTATTTTCATGGGCTGACTTGACTTTTGGTGAAATAATATATAAAATTGTAAAATTCATTTCTCCTCAACCGTGAGGAGTTAGAGGAAGTGCCATATACCATTGGAAACGTATCAAAATAAGATTTCTAACCATCTATGTCATTCTTGCATGTGATCTAGGTGAGTGGAGTAAAAATGAATTCAAAGAAAGGGAATCAAATTATCTTTTTCTTGGACATCCTTTGACATCAATGACAGTTTGTTTCAACATTCTCACCCTTTGTCATTGATGGAAACCAATATACTCCCCTTGTGATCATTCTCCTCTTGTCTCCATGTTTCTTGTTTTTTCTCTCCCCCTTTGACATCAATGGCAAAGGGTGATTCTTCTCTTTGGGGTTGCTCCTACTAAACATATGGTTCTCAATAGTACTTCACCTTTATTTTTTGTCTTCTTATCCTTTCCTTCCTTGTTATGCTTCGATCTCTTTTGCATGGCTTCGATCTTCATTCTCTTCTTTGTGTCTAGTATCTATATGCTCTTTGATATTCTTGTTGTTTTTGCAACCAATCTTCCCGAGTCTTCTTCTCTAATTTCACATATTGGGGAATCAAACATAAGATTGTATCCTTGATCACATAGTTTACTAACACTTAGGAGATTATTCTTTAAATCTTTAACCAGTAAAACATTTGCTTCTTTTACATTTTCACTTCCAAGACTTACTACATCCTTTGCAAGTATCTTGACAAAGCAGTTATTTCCAAATGAAACACTACCACTTTTTGTTTTCTCCAAACTAATGAATTTGTTTTAGTCCCTAGTCATGTGTGTCAAGCACCTATTGTGTATGTACCAATCACCTTCTTTATTTTCAGTAATCAATGCTAGTTTGCAATCTTCCATATTTTTCTTTTTCCATATTGTATCTGTTTCTCTTTTTGTATTATAGGAACATATTCTTTTATATTTCTATAATCTTATGCCTTGTGACCAATATTATTGCATTTGTATCATACAATGTTCTGATCCATTAGTCGATCAAATGGATTGTAATTCCTATTAACAAATCCATGAATATTTACAGGTCTATAATCATTTATGTTTCTTGTAAAGTGGTTTCTTGCATTGATTTTACAATGAATTGCTTTATGTCCAAAGTTTCCGCAAAGAATAAAAATGACCAAGAAAAATATGCCTAGTAGGAATGAGCCTTCTTGGTCTCTCAATTTTCCTGAATTCTAATCTTTTGTTCTAATTGGTGGTGACATGTTCCTTTTGTTCTTAAACTCCTTTTTTCTTGTTCTTTTCAACTCTCAAAGAATTGGCATATATTCTAGACTTTCCTTCATCTTCCCTTACTGGTGGTTTTGTGATGTTGTCATAACCAAGTCTCGTCTTATCAATAGGTGGCCTCTGTTGTTGTTTTCA
Source organism: Pinus taeda (assembly GCA_000404065.3). Classification (NCBI taxonomy): domain Eukaryota; kingdom Viridiplantae; phylum Streptophyta; class Pinopsida; order Pinales; family Pinaceae; genus Pinus; species Pinus taeda. The sequence goes on along the minus strand of APFE030706864.1, from coordinate 50,979 downwards.
ACATTAACTCCTTTTCTTGTGTGATCCAATTATGCTTTCAATTCCTCTAATATTTGGCTTTATTTGATAGCTCCTTCAAATTGTTAATTCTATTTTCAAGCTCATGATTATCTTCTTCACACATTTTTTAGTTGGCCTTTCAGTTCTCTATTTTTGTTTCTGAGCTTGATATTTTCTTCTTCAACATACTTCAAATTTTCTTCAAGATTCTCTTCATCTTCCTGTTTGGTTTCTGTATTATTTTTTATTCCCCAAAAGGTGTCTAGTTCCATATTTGTTTCTTCTGCATCATACTTAATTATATTTTTTATGAAATCTTCAAAATCGATATCATTTGCTTCAAAAATTTTATGGTCACCATTTTGAGTTTTTTGAATTATGAAGACAACTTCCCTTACACCGCCTTCTTCTCCATCACTTTCATATGATGAATTGTTGTCCTATTTGGGGTAAAGACTCTTTTTCTTGTAGGAGATTTTCTTTTATTAAAAAGGACATCTCTTAGCACAATGTCTTATTTTACCACAATTGAAACATTTAAAGGGAAACTTACCTTTGTATCTTTCAGTTCCCCTTTTGAACTTTTTTATGATATTTGCTTATTCTTCATCATTTGGTCTTCCTTCTACCTTGTGCTCTTTGTTCCTTTTCTTCTTCGAGGCTTTAAAGGATACTTATCTATTTGGATGATCCATAAAATCCGTGGATATTCCGCTAGAAAGTTCATCACAACATATCTGATAATAAAATATTAAAATGCAAAATTTCTACACTATTACAGTTTTATTAAGCTTTAAGATCTGTAGAATTAATTGTAATTAGTGCATGCATGTGAATGGAAATTATGAAAAAAGGTAGCGAACAACAAAAATAAGCTCACACACATACATAAGGCACAAAATATGCTTTGGGAAGCCCTTTCGAGAGAAAACCCAGTTGGAAGGTGAGGCCGCTTCACTCTCTTTCACTATCTGGAAAATGAGGCTGCAGGTACAAAGAAGTAATGATTGTGGCATGTGGGTTGCTACAATGCACAAATACTCTCAATGTGCTCTACCTTCTATCTCTCATGGCTATCTTTTCTCAACTATGGAACAAAATTCTCTTGAAATAATGGAATGCCTCTTCCTCCTAGTTGTCCGTTATAACATAGCTCGATAGCCTACTAGTGGTTAAGTTTGACTACATCAACTCTTAACTAGAGTTACAATATAGACTCTTCTAAAGTATTTTACATAAAAACTCATGGCTATCCCCTTTTCCATGAATAATGGGAGTTGACACGACATCCTCTCGAACTATAGGTGTGAAAACAGGAAGGTCAACTTCCGAGTGGAATAACTTTTTCATACGGACTTCTCTTAACGTGCTTCTTATGTCGTTGGAAAGATCCTTTTGTGTAGAAAAATATGAAATGGTGTTGTGCTAAACAAGCAAAGTTTTACCCCAAAAAAATGTCGTTTGATACCTCAAAACACTCCTGGAAGGTTTCAGTCCCCGTTTTGCCAAACTAGGTCTCGCTAGTAAAAATAATCCCATAAGATTATTCCTCCACTTTTTTCCACTTCGAATGCATCAAGATGGATTACAAAAGACACAGTTATCCAATCTATATCATTGGTTATCCATCTTATATATATGTTCTCATTTTATATGCCGTGAGGGTGCCATGTAGTTCATCCATTATCATTTTAGTAAAATCCATGGTTTCTTCTATGGTGGATACATTGACATAATATATCAAAGAAAGCAATCTCAACACTTTCTATAAAATCAAGGGTTCTTGGACTTCTTCTCTTAATACTCTAATAATATTGACAACTTAATCTACTATGAGTAAATAGGTTGCAATATCATCTGATAAATTCATTTTTATATTTTCAAACAATGCTCTGTGTCATTGAAGCTTGACTTGTTTGACCTTTTGTTATGAAACCAGCTCACAAAAAGATAGAAAAGACAGATGAACGCCTTAGAAATAAGCCTATTCAAGGGGGAAACCTCCTTTAAATTACACAAATAAACAATTGTTGGATGATACAAATGAAAAGACCTCCTTTCTATATATAGGAGTCTAAGGGGCCATAATATAATCATAGTCGACATAACAATAATAATGTAAGGGCACACTAATAACAATAGTGGGCTTCTATGGGGCACAATAATAACAATATGGGAACCACAAGGGCACAACAATATAATAAGGGTGTTGTACTAATAACAATAAGGGGTTACACTAGTAGTATAGGGACCTAACACCTTTTGATCTCCTTCATAGACAACTTTAATTTTATCCCAAACCTCTTTGGTTGTGTTGCACCCCATCACCTTAGTCTTAACGATTTTTGAAAATCCACGTGATAGCATGATGAGCCTTTGAATTAGAACATAATAAGTTCTTCTCACCAGGATCAGCTGGAGGATTTTTTGAAATTTTTTGGCCATTAACAATAGAGAGGTAAACATCCACTCCTAAAGCCTTCAAGTAAATTTCCATGTTATTGCTCCATAATGCATAATCATTTCCATCAAAGAACTGAATTGTATTTGGAGAGAGGACTTCCATTTTATCCATATTTTTTCATGATCTTCCTTCCATTGATTAGATTATTTTGAAGGTAATTTGCGCAGATACCATTGTTGAAAATATTACCAATACTAGGGGAGGTGAATCAGTATTGGACACTTCTGACTTTTGTTTAAAATTTCGAAAACAACATGTAAATAATACTATCAACAATCCATTAATTTATGCATGAAATTTATCTTAAATAGTTTTAATGTTTACAAGTACCAACTTGAAGGAGGCAACAACCTCTTAGTTTACCAACACTTACTGGAAGGAGGCAAAAACCCCTTAGTTTACCAACACTTACTGGAAGGAGGCACCAACCCCCTAATTTACATGCTTCAACTTAAAGGAAGCTACAACACCCTTACCTTGCACCACCCCACCACCCTTACTTTAATAAAGATAAATAAGGACTCGTGTACCATGGATATTGGCCCTCTCACATACACTACATAGGATAAAAAACTATAGTAGAACCTATTATCCACAACTATTACAGATCAAAAATTAATAATTAGCCCCACAAGACAATCTACAAAGTAGTTTAAAACAAGCCTAAAAACCCTTAAACATGTGCTAAAAATGTTCCCAATAAAATCACTTCAAATCAACGCTTCTTGACTTCTAGTTCATGAGCTATGAACCTTTTAAATCCTCATTTTTTGCGCTTCCTTGAAGATATCTGAATTTTTGAGCTAAGTACCTAATTCCAACCTATATATAGATTTATTTGGAGTGAATGGGTGTGCCTCTTCGAAAGGGTGTGACTCTTCAAATTATTTTTTTGGGTCAACCTAACTTTTGGGGAAATAATATATAACTTAAAAATTCATTTATCCTCAAACATGAGGAGTTAGAGGAAGTTCCATATACCATTGGAAAGGTCTCAAAATAAGATTTCCAACCATCTATTTCATGCTTCCATGTGAGCTAGGTGAGCGGAGTAAAAATTCATTCAAAGAAAGGGTATCAAATTCTCTTTTTCTTTGAGAACCTTTGAGATCAATGATAACTTCTTTCAACAAAAACAACCAGACTATCCCATGAGTTTGGTAATGAACACAAAAAATTGATACACTTATTTTCATATGAAATCTTAATATCAATAGATAATAGTTGACTTACCACAATATTGAAATTCTTTAGATGCCCTGTCAACGATTCTCCATCCTTCATCCTCTAGTTATACAACTTTTTCTGTAGGAACAATTTATTCACTAGGGACTTAATTAATATAAAACCCCTAAATTGTTCCACAACTTCTCCTCAAACATTCAATAACATTGAATTTGAGGGGTATAACCATATTTATCTCTTTGCTTTTTGATACAAATTGTTCTAGTTTGCTATTGACATCTTTGTTGATGTAGTACTTAGATCCACAAAAATGTACTAATCTTTGGCCGCCAACAAATCTTGCATTTTGAGCTTTCACAACTCAAAACTCTGCTCATTGAATCTCTCTCTCTCTCTATCTTTGAACTATCCATCATCTAATTTCACCACAAGAATCAATTCCATAGATCTCCCATTATAATAGGGTCTACCATAGGTTCAAGCCAAACCCCTTAGCCACAAAATAATCTCCTTGAGGCCAAAACTGCTTTGGTACCAAATGTAGATTTTAACCATGTACAACTAATTGCTACAAATAGTTTTTCAATAAAAACATATAGTATGAAATGACACACACATACACATTAACAAAAAGATTTTACCCTAGAAACCCAAACCAGGTAAACCATAAATATTTTTCAGTATATGTTGCTTTATAATATTACAATACAATATGTATATCCTACAACTTCCATAATCACCAATCCATTAACCTTGGATTAGAATGCAATTTTAGTTCCTTAATCGAATTAGAAAATCATGAATTGAACTAGTATGTGCCATAAAATTGTTAAAAGCAAAAACCGTGTGTTAAAAACCATAAAAAATAGAGGAAAAAAACCAGTTGGCACAACGTACAATGTGTGGGAGTAGTTGTGAAAAGAATATAACACATACATGGTTTTGTTGATGTAGAATGGGATAAAGACATGGATTGTAGAAGTTACATGAGTGGATATGTGCTTAACCTATTTGGGGGAGCAGTGAGTTATATGAGAAAGGAATGATATGTGGTTGCACTCTCAACTCCAAAAGCTGAATGCATGGAAACCACTCATGAAAACAAGGAATAAATATGGTTACAAAGATTGTGTTCAGGTATTGGGTTGATAAAAAAATCTATAAAGATAGATTGTGATAGTCATAGTGCAATATTCCTGGCAAAGAACGTTGCTTATCATTCTAAGATAAAGCATATTGATGTTCAATATCACTTTGTGAGAGATATGGTTGAAGACAAAAAGTTGTTACTAGTAAAGGTGCACATTTTGAAGATTGTTGTAGATTCATTAACAAGTATGTAAGCACTAAGAAGTTCTCTTGGTGTAGAACAATAATGAGCATTATTTCCTTGGATTAATGGTCATGTACTCTTGTGACCTCCTATATGCAAAGAAACCAACAAGAGGAAGAATGTTGGGTGTACGTTATATTATTTGCATGATTATCTCCATGCATGATTCATATGCACCAAGAATACCAAGGAGGTTACAAGAGGGGGCAAAGCCATTGAAATTTTCATGGGGCAGTTTTCGCAAGTGTTTTTTTGTGGTTTTTATTTTTAGTAATTTTGTGGCTTATGGTGGTTCAATCCATGGTTTTGTAATTTTGTTAAGGAACTACAATTATATTCTTATACAGGCCTAATGGATGCCACGTGATATAAATATTTTATAATAGTTTTTATTTTTAGTAATTTTCTGGCTTATGATGGTTCAATCCATGGTCTTGTCATTTTTGTTAAGGAACTACAATTGTATTCTTATACAGGCCTAATGGATGCCACGTGATATAAATATTTTATAATAACTTTGTATAGAGATAATACATTGAAAATGATGTCTATTTTTCCTGGTATGGGTTCCAGGGTAAAATATACATGTTAAATGTGCATGAGCACCATTTAACCTTTTCTATTTCTATTAAGAATCTACTTGCAATAATTAATAACATAGGTTTAAAACCAATAGAAATGTCCCTCAAGTTTAAAATGTATCTTTGCTTGGGGGTCATAAGATATTTCCATTTGTCTTTTTGTATGTAGTTCTCCTCTTTCTATCAATGAATATGTGTTTCCACTTGTCTTTTTATATGTTGTCCTCCTCTTTCTATCAATAAATATGTGTTCCTTTACAATATACATTCTAATAAATACTATGACATAACCAAATTGGATGCATGCAAGAGGGATTTAATTCTTAACTTAATCAAGAAACCAAGACATAAATATTTACCGTTCTCTGCATTTTCCTTACATAAAGAATTCATTACCAATATTAATTTAGATTCCAAATATTTAGCAATATGTATGACTCATTACCAAGGACAACTATCCTCTATTCAAATTAAAATAAGCTACTTGAGAATAGGATTAGATATAAAATAACCAACACTTTGATAAACATTAATATTTTCATTGTTATTGTCCTTTGAATGGTATTTTCCTCCCACGGTAATGCAAGATTGAAAGAAATCATTCAAGTATTTAGAAGAATAGTCAAATAAAAAGAATATGGAAACAAGGCCATTTAGAACACTTTCAAGACTTTTTTCTTAGTTTAAGCTTGAAGGGCATAAAAAATAAACACATTAAATATCATGCTCGATAAAGGTCACATACACAATCATATAATAGGTACTTTGTCTTGTAGCTTTGAGGAGCTCAAAATGTTATTTAATCACATATTGTAAATTTGTAGAAGTTTGAGAATTATTCTTTCTTATGAGAAGTACACCAAAGCCCTAATGAGATGAAACAATTTAGAAGAGGATGCATTTTCTTTCGAGTGTTTGGATAGGGCTCTCGTGAACCATACAAAATGTAGACAGTCATGAAAGAAGGAAAGAGTTAAAGTATGCCAATGTCCAGTGATGGAAACACTTTACTTATTGAAGGGACACAAAGTGTTAGGACTAAATTAAAGAAAAACATGGAGGCAAAATTAACGACATGCATTTACTCACAATAATAGAGATAGATAAACATTTACAAAACCATTTCTTTCATTTTTAGAGTAAGATTTATTACCTTTGGATTTCGTATATAAACGAAAGGAATATTTATAACTCCTTGTATAAGTGCTATAGTTGCTCTAAATCCATGCCCAAGGTTAGAAATTGAATATCCACCCAATTTCTTATGAAATATTTTTATGGGTCGATGGTTGTCTTTCCACTTAATCTTACCTCAATTAGCTTTTATTTAGCTTCATGTAATTTTAAAATTGAATTCTTTTCCATGGTATTCTCTATGTTGTCAATAATAAATTCAGCAAGATATCAACCTTTAACACTTGTCTTAGGCTACTAAATTCTATTTTTAGATTGTTCCTCACTTTTTCTATCTTATCTTCGAATTATTATAACTTCTCCTCTTCAAATTAGTGGTGGTCCATCCAAATTCCTTTTCACACCATCAACCTTCATAAATATCTTAGATCTTTTTGTGGTCATTACTATCAATAAACTTCATAAAGTTTGAAGGAAATCTTTCTTTTTCCTCTCTAAAGGGCACATAATATTCACCTTATCTGGAAATAACATGACATAATTCTCGTTAAACATGTTATCTTCCTCTAACTTAATTGGTAATGTTTGTTGCAATAATAAAATTATTGAAGGCATTATTAGGTCTTGATCAACAACACATAAGTGATTGATAAATAACCTATTCATATCCTTCAAATTCCAAGAAACAACTCCTTTTACCCCTAAAATCAAATCTTTTGTAGCATAGCCTTTGATGATTTTTTTCATACATTTTGCAAAGATGTCATCAAGGTAATCAAGAGGGGATTGAATGGAGAAATGTTGACAAACAATTTTTAGGGCTTTAAAATACCCTATAGTTCATTTATACCCATATTAAACCTCTATATTTTAGTATCACATTCCTCCAAAATGTGATATAGAATGTCACCCTATGTATTTACACTGCCCCAAATGACTTTAGGATGCAAACATCAAAATCAATGCTTTATTTCTCCATAGTTATTTTTCTTAGGATCTAATTTAGATATTTGGAGTCTTTTGTTCTTGTGAAACTGTTGATGCCTCGAAAATCACTGCAACAACATTGGGGGATAACCACCCGGTCCGGACCTTAAAGCAGCTCCTTTTCCGTTTGGTGTGGTGGCTCCGACTGGTTTAACTAGGTCCAGTTACCTCCTCCCTGTTGCTATTGGTTTATGATGTATCTTTACCTACCAATAGACAAGGATATCAGATCACTTCTCCTTGCTGATCAAGCAAAAGAATGACCCTTAAGTTGATTTTGGTTCAGCCAAGCCACAACTAAAGTTTTGCCTCTTTGAAAAGATGACTTAAAAGAATGTAGTATTTACTCTAAATGCAAGCTTATTCTATGATGCAAGCAAAAGAAACTAATCTAAATCCTATCTTAATTAGGCAGATATAGATCTAACCCAATTAAGAGCAAGATAATTAATGTATTGGGATTTAGATATGTCTTGTTTATAATGAATATCAAATTAATGAAGTAGTTCAATTAACTGACATTATGGATAAAAAAACACATCCTCTTGAGACCTATTAACTAAAATAATAAACCAACAACATTAAGGAAGTTGTTCACAAAAATGATATTGATTATCAAATCAATAAATCCAATAATTGAATAATGATACATGGAAATAGTTCACAACACATTACCATTCAATAAATCAGTTTCATAAGACAGATTTCAGAGTAAGTAGTTACTCAAAAATGAGAAATTAATCCATAAAAATAGAGATACATAATAATAAGATTGAGACAAATTACCCGTATTGACAATAGTGCACAAACATGAATAAAATGACACATTCCTATCACCATAAAATTAAAATTGATATTTGAAACAGTAGTATTAGAAATACCAATTTATTGCATCCATTTATCTGTCCTTGGTCTCCAACAACCCTTTATATTGCTTGAACTTCTGTCTTTAAAACTAGAGCCACAATAGTGCAAACTCTGCCCCTCATACATAATTCAAGATATAAAGAAAAATCCTCAATAATCCCTATATCTGAGATTTTCTCTCCTCTCTCCTACAACTCTAAATTCCTATTATAGTAGTGCTTTTAGAAGTCTAGAATTGCAGAGAAGAGAAGCTCTTTATTACATTCTGCAATCTATTACTTATACTATTTGCAAAGGAATTTTGGAGAGGAGAGTTTGTTGAAAAGAAATCTGCCAAATACAATTTTATTTGTTCATAATTCCAATATTTAATTGTTGTAGCATTCTCATTGCTTGAAATCATTTTCTCCATATCTCTTCCACTGTTTTCTTACAAGAAGAAATCAAAATAAATTAAAATGCAACAATAAAATCAAAATAGCATTGCTGGCATTTAAATAAAATTCTATTTAAATAAATAATTGAAAATAAAATATAAGCTCTGTATTGATGCTTGGGATGGTTTTATTGGCAAAGGATATCATTGACCAATGGATCTGCAATTAGAAGAGGCTTTGGACAAATGAAATTGAAGAAAATAACTCAGAAAATTGATTTTGTTTTCAAAATTCGGAGCCTAATCTTTTGTCTGATTTTTTACCCAATAAATGATTAAATCTGTTGGTGAAACCTCCTCCAAAATGTTCTCCTTGATTTTCTCTTTCCAATAAGCCATCCTGGACCTCATTTGGCCAAGTATAACTCAATTTATGGGCCTCCAAAGTTGATGGACCAAATCTGGCATGAATCTGGAAATTTTGTAGCTAAGCTAAAAATCAAAATTCTCATTTAAAAATTAAATCCTAAATTAGAATTCTAATTAATTCTAAATTAATGATTAATCATAAACTAAACTAACTGTTAATTAATATTAATCTATTTATTAATTAATATCTAACTAATTAAAATATTAACTATTTATAAACTAATTAAAATGAATAAATAATAATTAAATTTAAATTAAATAAATATTACATATCATTAATTTAATTAATTTAAAATTAATTGTTTAGGTATTAATATTTAAACTAATATTAAACTAACACTACCTACCCCCTTATTCATATGGTAACATACGAATCATATGGTAGCATAAACGATTTCTAAAAATAAAATTAATACGTGAGCTTAAAACGAATACCAAAGTTTGACTTATCGCATCGACGCAAGCGTGGTGTCGGGGGCATAAAGTTTGCATAGGATGAAGACTCCCGATGCGATGGAACATTCATATTTAAACACATGTTTTTTTTTAAATTTTGGTTAATGCCCCATTGCATCGGTAAGTCGGGGTGTGAAGGAGTATCGGCGTGAAGGAGCATCGGCAATCGGAGCTTTTAAAATTTTGCACAATACAAAATCCCCGATCCGATATCGGCATCGGGGTATGGGGAATATTGGGGGTTTTAAGCTTGCAACATATGAAACTCCCGATGCGATATTCATATAAATGTTTATTCCCTTTTGTCTTAAGCTTTTCGGCGATCGGGGATATGGAGGTATCGGGGGTATGGAATGACATGCGCCGATATAAATCTCCAATGCGATTACGTTTTATTTTATATATTATATTTTTTTTATATATTAAATTTTAATTTAATTAAATTAATTATATATTTAATTTAATTTAATTTAATTAAGATTTAATATCACTTTTTATATTGATTTTCTTTTAATGAAATTTAGTTAAGTTGTGAAATTATTTAAACTACAGCCACTTGAATGTTTGGGTTTTCGAGATTAGAATTTGATTTGGAAATTGGAGTGAATTTTTTAAAATCTTGATAATTAATGATTTGGCTGCATAACTAAAAATGGAAAAGTGTTAGTAAAAACTCACTATGGGTTAATATTTAAAATGAATGGTGTTATTGAACTAATTTATTTACAAAATGCAATATTGGACATTTTATGCAATTTTAACCCAGGTTACATAAATAATCAAATTTTCAAAGGAATGTCATTTTCAAACCAGTTGACCAAATGAGGCGAAACAAGCGTCAATGGAAAGCTTATAAAAAATCGATTCTAACAAACCAATCAAAACAAGAATCCAAAGAAAATGTAAAAATTAACAAAAGCGTAGGGCAATCAACTAAAATAAAAATCCAAAAAGTTATTTGGCCAAATTTTAATAGAAAGGATCTCCATTATTCGAAGTGGACGCATCAAAAATGGGGGGGTTGTGTTTTTACCACAACAATGGCGACACACGGGAGAAGAACCAGTTATCTCTCTTTGATATGAATGAGATTTTCCTAAAATTAAAGTAAAAATAATTAAAGAAGATATAATTATGCTTGAAACGCTTGACTAAGTTCATTAGTCTGAATAAAAGCAAGAATCATCTAATTGTAATTTTCCTTAAAATTCCTCATACATTAAAATATTTCAAAACTCTACATCAGTCCTTAATTAGTTGTAGAGATAAAGCAGGGGTCACTTTACAGCTTAGCTTTTTAAAATATACTCCTTTGTCATAGGTAGAGCCACTGCTGCCAGCAAACATCTATAGTTTTGACAGGGTTACCTTTTAATCATAAATGATTCAGAATCTCATCTGTTTAAGAATTATTGATATAGAAATAAATCCATTTATATATGTTTATTTTCTTTGAATTTTATTTTTATTTCTCTTAAAAGCCATTGTCCTGGTTTGGTGACCAGATAGTTGACAATGTCATTCACTGGTTATAATCGGACTGAATAAGTTGGCTCGTGATGAGACCCCCTTGTCTTATAATTGTTTTCAATCATAAGCCATTACCCTGGTTTGTTTAGCAGTTTTGATAATGTCAGCCTATTTTCCCCTATGATCATGGTAAGCAAGCTCATGATGAGACCTCTTATCTTTTAAGTTTAAATATATTTTTGGATTATTCTCTAGAAAAATAAGACTCTTTGGGACAGGGAGAATCATTGACTCCTTAAGAGTTAAGAATGAAAATTTCATAGTTAAAGGTACTTTGCTGTAAAGTGTCTTTACTTGGTTATAAATAACTTTTCTTGATTGATAATAAAAACTTTGAAAGATCTTAATAAAATTTTGAAATCTCAAAATGATTACAATTTGATGAAAAAGAAATTTTCAGATTTTATGATACTTTTCCAACTTCTCTTGATTGGTAATCTCTTCCTTAAGTATGTTTACCTTTATTATAAGAAAATCAAACTCTACTAAGAGATTTAAGAAAAAGCTAATAGGTGACTATTAACAATTTTTCTCCATGTATGCTGAACATTGTTAGGTAACAAATAGGCCTTCCATGTAAATAATGGCAAAGTCACCTAAAATCAAAACTGAAAACCAAAAGAAAAGAATTCTTATACTAAAGTGAGAAAAGAAATCAGCAAACAAAAATGATAAAATTGAAAAGTGAAAGGAAAATCCAAGTCTCGCAAGATAAATTCAAACAAGAATGTTTATACCAAGGTCTCAACAATATGAAGAAAATAATCGTGTAATCAATCCTTCATATGTCAAGATTTAGAAAAATCATATCTTGCAGGGTTGTAATTGTTTTAGGCTTTTTGGATAGCAGTGATGATAAAATTCAGCTACAACAAAAGTTTCCTGTATGATATCAATCTTCTTGTTTCAAAGCATCAACTTAATCATTTTCTAATAAAAAGAATGCTTAGAGAAACAAGCTAAAGGTTCTGAAACTTCCTGGTGTAGCTGTTTCAATGAGGATTATCGTTGCTTCTTGAAATTAAGCCAAGAGAAAAGTATGGACTTCGAAAATATGATTTGGCGGAGGAATGGAAGCATTTATGAAGCACTGCAAAACAGATTTATATATCAGAAAATCAAAACAGAAACTTAAAGTAAAGGAAATGGAAATTAATAAAAATGGGTTCATGAATCTTACCATTGGATAATTGCTTTCGATCTTACCTGAAAGGTATCAGTTTCTCCAAACTAGCTGACTTCTTATTTTAATTAACATTAAAAACATGAAGAAGTCAAACTAACTAAAATCCTATAACCCAAGATCATTATTTATTTTACTTACACTAAAGCAAGCAGTAAAATGTAAAAATGGAGTGTTTAATGCTCAAGGGAGTTGAAATTAAAACAAATGTATCAGAAATGAGAATGAGAATTTGCAGTAATGACTGTTTCTCAAAATATTATTAGTTTTATATACAAAATCAAGACCAAATCCAAGATGATAAAATTTAAATATGAAAATAGAGAGGTCTTGAATTCCATTTTAAATTATGGACTCATATATTTGAAACTAAAATATATCAAAATGATTTAAATGTACTGCAAATTCGTCATTAACTGCTTTCTTACCATAATTATTACCCAAGCTAGCTTTTAAAATAACACATCGTTATATCGGATGATTCGCATCAAATGTCTCTTCACCATGCTTGAGTTTTAATTTGCAAGACTTCACTTTTGTTGCTATGCCATATATCGATTAAATGTTAATGGCTCAAAGGCATGCATTGGAAGCTATCACATCGGAGATTGCAATGGCAAATTGCCGATAAGAACATGTGCAATGAAATGAAGCGATCGCATCATTAAAGAAATATTATATCGGAAATCGGAGAATTAATTGCATCGTGCTTCTCATATCGCAAAACGCACATCGTAGATTCAGAGAAGTGATGTGAGCATAAAAAATGTGATGAAACGATTGTAATATCGGCGATGCGATGTATGACGTAGCTAATCGGAAATCGACAAACTTTGGGTACCCATTGTAACAAAATATAATTCCTGTGATGCCGATATATGATGAAGAGCGGACCCGATCATTTTTTATGATGGGATTTTAATAACATATCAGATCCGAGACATCGGCCTTTCTTTTAAATTTATGCTCCTACCATTATTGCGATCGAGCGGACGCGATATTTTATGAATTTGATTTGAATTTCATATCGGGTCCGGAATTATGTGTTTATCGCAATATCGGTAAAGTTGATTATCGGAGATCGAAGATTCATGTTCATGGAAGTATACTTCACTTGGAAAGCTCCTATATGCGAAATTCAATATGGCATATGAGTAAGATAATACATCGGAGGTCTTTGATGAACAATTTGTTATCAAAAGAAATACTAAGAACTACTTCCGATGAAATCTTATGATGCGAATGGTTTTATTATATTTCTTGAAATTTCAATTGGGTTTTCTAATTAATGAAAGCAAAGCTACAAAAATGCTTAAATTCTAATGAATTAGAATTGAATTTCCCTGAGCCTGTTTGCAAATTTAAAATGAGTTTGCTGCTTACTTCAAGTTTTGAAAAGAAATAAAAACCTGCAAATAAAAAAGAACATAAATAAAAAATAAGCTAAGAAAAATAGAAAGTAATAAGAGATGAGAACGAACTTTTAAATGCGTACCTGGAAGGAAATTGTCTGCAGATTTTACCTCATAAATCTTCAAATTCTTCCTTTGGTTTATCAAAAATTTTCTTTCGTTTAAAATCACCTCATTATTTATTCTAAATCTAAGTGTGTAATCAGTCTAAATAAAATATGTTTATTGATGTCCGTGGAATATATAATTTACCAGAAATAAATATGAAACTATGCTTCCCTTTCGAAGTGAAACAACAATTTATTACCTCTGCTCATTCCAAATTAATCTTGAGAAAAATTTGTATTGTTATAGTGACTGTTCAATAATGCCTTTAGTAAATAAACATGATGCGTTTTACAGCATCAGATAATAAACTAAAGATTAGAATGAGATTAAGCCACTAATTGTAGAAAAATATCAAAACAGATTTAAATGTGTGCACTCGGCAAAATGGGCATCCTTAAGATCAGCTTTTGGAAAATTCCGAGGAAGATAATATGAACTTCATATGATTACCGTGACAGGTTAGACTGACTAATAATGATTGAATTAGAATTAGGCTTATCATAGTCAATCATACATCTCACGAGATAATGGGATCATGAAGCTTTTATATCCTCAAATCCTTACCATATAAATTTCAAAAGAAAATCTTAGAAGGAAATCTCGAAATAAAGAAAAGTGGCTTTGAGGCAATCGATACCAAGTGCAACTTTAATTGAATTCAATCAAGACATTATTCAAAATAGGCAGAGTAGAGATATCGCTATAAGAAATTTCAAGAATTAAAATTTTCTGATAAGAAAAAATGTTTCCACTGAACATGTATGAGAAGGCTGATTGCTTTGTTTTATTTTTTTATCTACAAAACTATTGCAAATAAATTAACTACATAAAACAAGCTAACTAAATTAATTCTACTCCTATTCTAATCATATACATGAAAATGACTAGGTATAGTCATATTTCCAGTGTCACCATTTTCTCAATTTTATTCCTGTGTTTATGTACAGTTCAAATGTTAGTAATGAAAATACAAATCTAATTAAACTAAGAAAATTAAATATGAAATCAAAATGTACAGTTATTGTTAGTAACTGATTTAAAATCTCTTTCTCATGAAATTTCCTTTCCAATTTGATACCAATTGGATCACAAAAATCAGGATGGATTTCCATTAATGATTGGGAAATCTTCAAAAGAGGAGATGACAGGCCGAATTGTGGATATGAGTTTTCAAATTCAAAGCCCTGGAAAAATTGTTAGTGTTATGTACAAATGTTAAGATATTAACCATTTCCTTTGAGAGAAAAATTTCCAAATATTTTTCAAATGAATTAATGAAAAATGGATGGAAATCTTTCAAATGAAATGGAAAATTATTAATTGAATTAAATTGCTGGCCAGATTGTAAAAATACATTCTCTTGTTGACATTGCCTTTGAAAATATAGAAGCTTTTGATGAAACATTAGCATTGATTTAAATTGGAATATTAATATCTTTTGATGCTGATGATTATAATATGAAACTTAAATTTCCCAATTGGGCAATGCATCAATTGAGTGTTTGATAGTAAGGTGTTCAATATGCCAGCAAAAAGTGTGAAAATTTTGTAAAATAAAATCAGAAAATAAATCTAAATTTAAACAAAATAACTGAGGAAATAAAAATAAAATGAAATCACTATTTTTACAACTAATATTACAGCGCAATTGGGATTGTTTTGAAATAATTTCATTTTCACAAGAATTGGCAAGAATTATGGAATTTGAAAAATTTTGAATTCCAACTTGTGAATTAGAAAATGAATTATGATTATGAGAGTTTGATCATGATATGAATCATAAATTGGAATGTTTTCTTGAATAATGAAATCATGAAGATAATTTGCTACTCTAAAATGAGGATTGGTTGGAATAATTTCTACATTGAAACGTTCCTTATTTATAGATGTTATTTGAATTTTATCATGAGGATTATCTTGAGAAAAATTGAAATCAACATCCTCAATATCAAAGTAATCATCATAAATGACCTCACAAGATTCTGTAGAATTCCCTTCAATCTCATCCAATATATATAAACAAGGAGGAACAAAAATCTCATGTTCATTAGTGGCAAAAGAATGATCAATTATTGTTTCTTTATCTTAATAAAAATTTAATGGTAATTCATTTAAATCATCCTCTTTAATTTTTGGAATATCATTAATACCAAGAGGAAAAAGATTACCATCATTGAAAATATCAGGATAAAGGGAAAAATGTGAACCTGAAACAATGCATTCAAAACTGTATCTGTTTGAGAACTCTTGTGCATTATGCTCATTGTAAATTTCAGATTGCAGATCATTCCTTTGCGCGCATATGCTTTCTTGAAGAACGCTGCTTTGCTTCTCTGATTTTGGCATTTGCTCATCATGGAGAAATTCAGAAATTGGTACGGCAGTTTGCATTTTGATTGCTGGTTGTACTTGCTAATTTGCGATTTGATTTTCCGAATTTACTTCAAAGTAGCTTTCAGATTTCAAGGCGGCTTTTTCTCCAAAATTGTTGTTGTTGTCTTCTTGCATTTGAATGGAAATATTTTCCAAGCTTTGTGAAACCACTTCATCACCATTTATTTGCACACCCATATTGGAATTCTCATTTATATTAGAAGGGGATGGAACAAAGCTTGAATCAATTTCATATGGATTGGGAATGGTTGGAAGAGAACAAATATATTCAAACCAATCTAATGATTCTTCTTCCGTAGGTTTATCTTCGTCTTTAAATTTTAAGCAATTCAAATGAAATCGACTATTAAAATCATTAACAGACTCATTTTCAAACCTATGTAGATATTCAATTTCTTCACATACTTGTTCATAATCATAGCCGTCGAATTTACACATGAAAATTGTAACAAATTGATCCCAGCTGTGGATTGAAGCAACTGGAAGAGTTCTGCACCAGCTTCTGGCTTTTGCAGTAAATGTGAAAGTAAAAATTTTGCATAAAATGTCTTCATCAATTCCTTGAAAATCATATTTTGAAACATTTTGAATAAATTGAAAGACATGATTAAAAGCAGAAGAATTTCCCTTACCATTAAATTTTACCTGAGACAAGAGTCTTACCACTTCGGGTCGAGTATTGGAAGATGCGCGTCCATGGATACAACTCCAAATTGGAATTTTAAGATGAGCCATCACAATAAATAATATATTAAAATTGAAAAGACTCCAATAGACAACAAATCTCAGGCCCTCCTTCTAGCGCCAAAAGTGTTGATGCCTCGAAAATTGCTGCAACAACATTGGGGGATAACCACCCGGTCCAGACCTTAAAGCAGCTCCTTTTCCGTTTGGTGTGGTGGCTCCGACTGGTTTAACTAGGTCCAGTTACCTCCTCCCTGTTGCTATTGGTTTATAATGTATCTTTACCTACCAATAGACAGGGATATCAAATCACTTCTCCTTGCTGATCAGGCAAGAGAATGACCCTTAAGCTGATTTTGGTTCAGCCAAGCCACAATTAAATTTTTGCCTCTTTGAAAAGAGGACTTAAAAGAATGTAGTATTTACTCTAAATGCAAGCTTATTCTATGATGCAAGCAAAAGAAACTAATCTAAATCCTATCTTAATTAGGCAGATATAGATCTAACCCAACTAAGAGAAAGATAATTAAAGTATTGGGATTTAAATATGTCTTGTTTATAATGAATATCAAGTTAATGAAGTAGTTCAATTAACTGATATTATGGATATCAAAACACATCCTATTGAGACCTATTAACTGAAATAATAAACCAACGACACTCAGGAAGTAGTTCACAAAGATGATATTGATTATCAGATCAGTCAATCCAATAATTAAACAATAATATGTGGAAATAGTTCACAACATATTACCATTCAATAAATCAATTTTAATAAGACAGATTTCTGAGTAAATAGTTACTCAGAACTCAGGATTTATTCCATAAGAACAGAGATACATAATAACAATATTGAGACAAATTACCCATATTGACAATAGTGCACAAACATGAATAAAATGGCACATTCTTGTTACCATAAAAATAAAACTGATATTTGAAACAGTAGTATTAAAAATACCAATTTATTGCATCCATTTCTCTGATCTTGGTCTCCAACAGTCCTTTACATTGCTTGAACTTCTGCCTTCAAAACCAAAGCCACAATAGTGCAAACTCTGCCCCTCATACATAATTCAAGATACAAAGGAAAAATCCTCAATAATCCCCAGATCTGAGATTTTCTCTCATCTCTCCTACAACTCTAAGTTCCTATTACAGTATTGCTTTTAGAAGTCTAGAATTGCAGAGGGAAGCAGCCCCTCATTACATTATGCAATCTATTATTTATACTATTTGCAAAGGAATTTTGGAGAGGAGAGTTTGTTGAAGAGAAATCTGCTAAATACAATTTTATTTGTTCAAAAGTCCAATTTTTAATTGTTGGAGCCTTCTCATTGATTGAAATCTTTTTCTCCATATCTCTTCTACTGTTTTCCTGCAAGAAGAAATCAAAAATAAATTAAAATGCAACAATAAAATAAAAAATGGCATTGCTGGCATTTAAATCAAATCTAATCAAATTCTATTTAAATAAATAATTGAAAATAAAATCTAAGCTCTCTATTGAGGCCTGGGATAGTTTGATTGGCCAAGGATATTATTAACCAATGGATCTGCAATTAGAAGAGGCTTTGGACAAATGAAAATGAAGAAAATAACTCATAAAATTGATTTTTGTTTTCAAAATTCGGAGCTTTATCTTCTGCCTGATTTTTGACCCAATAAATGATTAAATCTGTTAGTGAAACCTCCTCAAAAATGTTCTCCTTGATTTTCTCTTTCTAATGAGCCATCCTGGGCCTCATTTGGCCAAGTATAACTCAATCTATGAGCCTCCAAAATTGATGGGTCAAACCTGGCATGAATCTAGAAATTCTGTTGTTGGGCTAAAAATATTGTAATTAAAAACTAGTCCTAAATTAGTCTCTAATTAATTCTAATTTAATTGCTAATTATAAACTAAACTAATTGTTAATTAATATTAATCTTTTTAATTAATTTAGCTAACTAATATCTAATTAGCTATTTATAAACAAATTTCATCTAATTAAAAAACTAATTAATATTACTCTAAATATATATTTAAAATTTAAATTTAAATTAAAAAATATTCTATATTAATTAATATATAATATATAATATATATATAACTAATATTTTAAAAATATTATACACTATCCTCCATTATTTTTTTATTCACTCCATTTCTTTTAACTTATTCGTATGAATGAATTGAAACAATATAACACATGAGTTTTAATAACTTTGGTCAATGCCCCTTGCCTTAACCATCGCATATCAGCGATCGGGAAGGAGACTATCACGAGTTTTTTTAAACTTGTCATATTCAGTGGCTCCGAACCGATCGCCTAATTTATTATCCATTTGATTTTTTATTTATCGATGATAGGAGATATAATAGGTATCGGCAATCGGCAAATCGGGAGGTGTGTATCGGGGGTTTTAAAACTTGTTACAATGAAAAGCTCGGATGCGATCA
>APFE030706864.1:0-27246 GCA_000404065.3 Pinus taeda | reverse complement strand
AGCTGAAGTCGTCTACCTGTGTATACTTGATTCCAAGGTCTTGAGTTCCCTTCAAGTAACTTAGAACTCTTTTTGCAGCAGACCAATGTCCCTCACAAGGCTTTTGCATAAACCTGGAGAGGATTCCAACAGCAAATGAAATGTCTGGTCTAGTAGTAGTGAGATAGATGAGACTTCCTATAAGCTGTCTGTACTTTGTTGCATCCTCAAATTCTTTTCCTTCAATAGATGTGAGCCTCAAGTTTTTTTCCATTGGAGTAGAAAGAGGATTGCATTCTGTCATGCCAAATCTGTTTAACAAATCTCCAATGTATTTCTTTTGAGAAAGAAATATGGATTTTGAATGTTGGGTTACTTCAATGCCAAGATAGTAATGAACATAGCCCAAATCAGTCATTTCAAAGATTTTTCCTATTTCTTTCTTTATGGATGCAATATAACTTTCATTGTTCCCTGTCATTAAAAGATCATCTACATATACCACAAGATATACAACTGTTTTCCCAACTTTCTTGACAAATAAAGTTGCATCATCAAGATCAAAATGATTGAAGTTGAGTTTCAGAAGATGCTCAGTTAGCTTTTCATACCAGGCTCGTGGTGCTTGTTTGAGGCCATACAAGGACTTCACAAGTTTGCATACTTTATGTTCATGTCCTTTCACAGCAAATCCTTCAGGCTGGGACATAAAAACATTTTCTTTTAGATCTCCATTCAAGAAGGCAGTTTTTACATCCATTTGATGGACTTTCCAACCGTTCTGAGCTGCCGTGCAAAGAGTGTCCGGATGGTGGCCCATTTTGCTGCGGGAGCAAAAGTTTCCTCATAATCGACCCCTTCCTTTGTGCAAAACCTTTTGCCACAAGCCTAGCTTTGTGCTTGTCAAGTGAGCCATCAGCTTTGTACTTGTTCTTGTAGACCCACTTGTAGCCAATTGGTTTTGTTCCAAATGGAGGATCAACCAGCTTCCAAGTGCCGTTCTTTATGAGGGCATCATACTCCTTTTGCATTGCTTCTTTCCATTCATCATGAGAAGCAGCTTCTTTAAAGGAAGTTGGTTCAAAATCTGTAGACAAGTTCAATTCACAATCATAAGAAACATCCATATAAATAGGTGAATTAGAGTCATCTACATCACCTCCATTTTGTCGATTTGCATTTCTGGTTCCTGTTTTTCCAATTTCATTAGGATGAACACTTTCAAGTGTCTTTGTCAGCCACTTTGGGGGACCTTTCTGAGATGGTCCAGGCTGCTCTGTTGATTGAGGTGGGAGTGAATCAAGATTGAGTCTCCCAATTCTATCAATTACATCACTTAAAGCATCATCCGTTGTTGGAGTTTCAGACGGGGGAGAATCTTCTTCAGAAGAAGATTCCACATGTTGATCTAGTATAGGAATCCCCCCTTCAAGATGTGGAATCTGATTTTCAAATTCTTGAAATGATTTCATTTTTGCGAATCTATCCAAGCGATCAAGTTGCCGCTCAACAACATTGTCAGATTTGGATGATTCAAGAAAAATTACATCTCTAGATATAACAAACTTCTTATTTTCTTCATCATAGAGGCGGTATGCTTTGGAGGTATTTGAATACCCCAAGAAAATACACTTACGACTTCTAGCACCAAGTTTGTTTCTATGTACCTTTGGTATCAAAGCATAACAGGTGGAACCAAAAATCCTGAGATGTTTGACTGAAGGAACATGTCCATACCACAATGCATAAGGAGTCTTGTTTCTTATAGCACTAGATGGACATCTATTCTTTATATATGCAGCACATAGAACAGCATCAGCCCAAAACATTATCTTTACATTTTTGAAAAAAAGCATGGATCGTAGCATATTCAAAATTGTTCTGTTCATTCTTTCAGCTACACCATTCTGTTGGGGATTATAAGGCACAGTTGTTTGATGTTTAATCCCATGTTGGCGAAGATATTGTTCAAATTCATTTGATGTATATTCTTTTCCATTATCAGTGCGAATAGACCCAATATGAGATTGTGCATCATTTTCAATCCATTTATGAAAATTCTTGAATTTTAGGAAAGCATCAGATTTGTTCTTCAATAAATAAACCCAACACATTCTGGTGTAGTCATCAATAAATGTCATGATATATTTATTTCCATTTGCAGAAGGAACAGGCATTGGACCACATAAATCTGAATGAATAAGTTCAAGCTTCCTATGTGCTCTTGAATGTGAGTCATGAAAGGACTGTTTGCTATGCTTTCCTAGAATGCAAGCATCACATTGCTTAAGTTTTCTAGGAATTGTAGGCAAACCAGCAACACAATTTTTCTTCAATAAACGGAGATTGTCATAGTTTAAATGTCCAAATATAGCATGCCATAATAAACTTGATGGAAGTGTACCTTCTTCATGATGAGAAATATATGAGAAATGTTGTGCATGAGCAGATGTTCCTTGCAGTTTGAAAAGCCTTTCTTCTTCTATTCCCCTCATGACAAGTGAGTGGTCAGTTGTTTTTCTTACCTCAAGCTTGCCATCAAACATATGAATGGAGTGACCTTACTGGTAGATGTGGACCAAGGACAACAAGTTTCTCTTGAGCTGTGGGAGATATAGAACATGATCCAGAAGAAGTTCTAGAAGACCAGGCAGTTTAAGCCTGATTGTGCCAAGCCCTGATGGCTTGATTTTTGACTAATCTGCAAAGTATACTGCTCCATCAACATTGTCAGTGAAATCTTCAAAAAATCTTTTCTATGGGTCATGTGACAGGTTGCTCCTGAATCAAGCAACCAATCATTTTTCCAGGAAGCAAGTGAGGCATTAAATAAATCTTCATTTACTCCAATGTTACATTGTGCCTCAACATAGTGAGCGGATTCAGGTGCTTTACCTTTGTCTGAATCATCAGTTTTACCTTTCTGTTGGTTTCTTTTCTGCTCAATTTTGTCCCATGGTAGCTTGCATGTGGATGTATCATGTGATCCATTTCTTTTGCAGCGAATACAGTGTAAATTTGCCTTTTCTCCTTGAAAATGTCTGCCCCCCCTGCCTCTGAAATATCTTCCTCTTCCTCTTCGTCCACCTCTTCCTCTTGTAGAATTTTGAGCATGATGTTTTTCTTTATGGGCAAGGCACACAGTCTCTTCAGAAGACTCAGGGGTTGTCTTCTTTCCAAAAGCTTTTTCTCTTTCAGCAAACTTTTTCACAAGAGAGTCAAAGGTTATATCTTTGAGATTTCCATTTGCTTGCAAAGACTCAAGATAATTGGAGTAAGTAGGATAAAGTGCCTTGAGAAAGCAATAAGAGGGATATCCAGCTCAACCTTAGTGGATTTGATATCATGCATTATAGACTTTATTTCAGATGCAAGAGCAAGAGGATCATTATTTTGCAGCTCAAGAGTGAAGAGTTTAATCATGAGTTGGACGACTTGAAGTGCAGAATGCGAGTCATAGAGTTCTTTCAGCTTTTGTAAAGCTTCAAAGGCAGTTGAATATGATGAAATATGGCGACTCACCACCTTATTTACAGACGCTGCGATTAATTCATACACTCTGTTGTTCTTGTTTTCCCAGATGGCGAGCTCTTTGTCTGATGTAGGCTTTTCTGGGTCACTCTCTCCTTCTCCGACACACACTCCTTTCCACAGCTCATTGAAAATGAAGGTGTGTTGTACCATCCAGGACCAGTCAGGATAGTTCTCCTTGCCAATGAGAACTATTCCTATCATAGAGATGATTGAATGCATTCTGTAAAAGGTTACTTCTGCTGATATAAAAAACTTTTGCTGATATATACTTCTGATGGCGAAAAAAAATTGCTCTTAAAAAACTTCCGCTGCTTTAAAAAATTGATTTTGATATGGAGAAAAATTCTGCTACATATATCACCATATATATATCTTCTTTAAAAATGATTTTGATATGGAGAAAAAATCATTTAAAATTCTGCTTTATATCACCATATTTATATTCAAAATCATTCCATATTCAAAATCAGTTTATATTCAAAATTCTGCTACAAAAATGTTTGACCGCTTCACTGTAATATATATTGTTGTCGAAAGAATTTTGCTACAAAAATGTTTGAGCGCTTCACATTAAGAACAATAACTCAAACAGCTAACCAACATTGCAACAATTCACTGGATCACACTTATTCACAACCAATGCTGATATTAATTTCGACTGTTGCCGCAACTACCTGTAAATGGATACAGCTGTTCAGCGAACAGATTCAATGATTTATGTCACTCCAAAACGATGGCAGAAGAAGGGGATATTACAATGCAGACACTAGATATTACAATGGGGATATTACAATGCAGATGCTGTCGACGCCAATCGGGTTTCTGGAATCGAGCACGGTAAAATGTGAAATCACGTAGCAGCTACACAATCAATTCTTTTATTTTGAATACAGAAGGAACGCTGCTACATTTTCGACATCAATATATTTCTTCTTTTTCGAACACGCCAGGCAGTTTGGAGCCAGAAGAACCCCACAGCAATAACCGCCCGGATAAAAAAAAAGGCCAGTGGGAGAGTGGGAAATGCAAGCTCAAATGGACATGTCGATCAGCTTGCCAACATGGGAGTGTAGGTAGCAAGGCGAGACCGTCCACCCTCCATACGCAGGTTTCAAACGATTTTATTACAGGCGGTGGAAACCAGATACCAAGTGAATGGCGGTGGAAACCAGAAACCGAACAATGAATG
This sequence comes from Pinus taeda, assembly GCA_000404065.3. Taxonomy (NCBI): domain Eukaryota; kingdom Viridiplantae; phylum Streptophyta; class Pinopsida; order Pinales; family Pinaceae; genus Pinus; species Pinus taeda. The sequence goes on along the minus strand of APFE030706864.1, from coordinate 22,544 downwards.
GCGGTGTGAATACAGGCAGCGGACAGCTGGTTGAGGTAATGGCGATGTGAAATGGTGGCCAGGCAGTGTTCCAGGCAGCAGACCAAAAAAAAATACAGGCAGCAGACCAAATGATTTAAACATGAAACGCTACAATAAACGCGTAGGTTCCAATTTTAACGCAGGTTCCAAACATCGTTTCATATACAAGATATAATCCTCCAAACAGCGTTTCATATACAGCATTCATACGTTACCAATTTCAGGCGTTTCAATGCATTGAAATTCCAGGCTTTTCAATGCAGGCAGCGGCAGTCTCCAGGCACGCAGTCTTCAATGTCAGAGATGTCAGAGTAGTGCTCAGGACTGAGCAGCGCTCAGGACAGCAGGAGTTACAGCTATTTCTGGGACCTGTGCTCTGATACCATGTCAGGCCAGGGTAACTCCAGAATGAGCGAGAGAAACTGATAATCTTATTCATTAGCTAACATACATTTATATACATAAATATGACGGATCAGTTCATCTTCTGGATGACTGTCCAGTTCACCCATCCGTTTTGGATTAGGTGTCAACATGATGCTTGGGATGGTTTGATTGGCAAAGGATATCATTGACCAATGGATCTGCAATTAGAAGAGGCTTTGGACAAATGAAATTGAAGAAAATAACTCAGAAAATTGATTTTGTTTTCAAAATTCGGAGCCTGATCTTCTGCCTGATTTTTTACCCAATAAATGATTAAATCTATTGGTGAAACCTCCTCCAAAATGTTTTCCTTGATTTTCTCTTTCCAATGAGCCATCCTAGGCCTCATTTGGCCAAGTATAACTCAATTTATGGGCCTCCAAAGTTGATGGACCAAATTTGGCATGAATCTGGAAATTCTGTTGCTGGGCTAAAAATCAAAATTCTCATTTAAAAATTAAATCCTAAATTAGAATTCTAATTAATTCTAAATTAATGATTAATCATAAACTAAACTAACTGTTAATTAATATTAATCTATTTATTAATTAATATCTAACTAATTAAAATATTAACTATTTATAAACTAATTAAAATGAATAAATAATAATTAAATTTAAATTAAATAAATATTACATATTCATTAATTTAATTAATTTAAAATTAATTGTTTAGGTATTAATATTTAAACTAATATTAAACTAACACTACCTACCCCCTTATTCATATGGTAACATACAAATCATATGGTAGCATAAACGATTTTTAAAAATAAAATTAATACGTGAGCTTAAACGAATACCAAAGTTTGACCTATCGTATCGGCGCAAGCGTGGTGTCGGGGGCATAAAGTTTGCATAGGATGAAGACTCCCGATGCGATGGAACATTCATATTTAAACACATGTTTTTTTTTTTTTAATTTTGGTTAATGCCCCATTGCATCGGTAAGTCGGGGTGTGAAGGAGTATCGGCGTGGAGAAGCATCGGCAATCGGAGCTTTTAAAATTTTGCACAATAAAAAATCCCTGATCCGATATCGGCATCGGGGTATGGGGAATATCGGGGGTTTTAAGCTTGCGACATATGAAACTCCCGATGCGATATTCATATAAATGTTTATTCCCTTTTGTCTTAAGCTTTTCGGCGATCGGGGGTATGGAATGACATGCGCCGATATAAATCTCCGATGCGATTATGTTTTATTTTATATATTATATTTTTTATATATATTAAATTTTAATTAAATTAAATTAATTATATATTAATTTAATCTAATTGAATTAAGATTTAATATCATTTTTTATATTGATTTTCTTTAAATGAAATTTAGTTAAGTTGTGAAATTATCTAAACTACAGCCACTTGAATGTTTGGGTTTTCGAGATTAGGATTTGATTTGGAAATTGGAGTGAATTTTTTAAAATCTCGATAATTAATGATTTGGCTGCATAACTAAAAATGGAAAAGTGTTAGTAAAAACTCGTTATGGGTTAATATTTAAAATGAATGTGTTATTGAACTAATTTATTTACAAAATGCAATATTGTACATTTTATGCAATTTTAACCCAGGCTACATAAATAATCAAATTTTCAAAGGAATGCCATTTTCAAACCAGTTGACCAAATGAGGCGAAACAAGCGTCAATGAGAAGCTTATAAAAAATCGATTCTAACAAACCAATCAAAACAAGAATCCAAAGAAAATGTAAAAATTAACAAAAGCGTAGGGCAATCAACTAAAATAAAAAATCCAAAAAGGTATTTGGCCAAATTTTAATAGAAAGGGTCCCCATTATTCGAAGTGGACACATCAAAAATGGGGGGGTTGTGTTTTTACCACAACAGAAACCAACATTGTGTAAAGCATTGTGTCATCATTACTTATTAGGAAATAAGTGAATGAGGCATGACTAGTAATGTACTTCCTAATCTATATTTGAGAAGCATAACATGAGGGAAGATTGGTCCTATTAATATCATCATTGTCATTATTTACTTCCACAGCCTCATTACCCTTTTCAACAATAATGTTCAATAATTTCTTATTTTTATTTGCATCAATGTTTTTCCTCTTTTTAGATGTACTTGCAACATTATTATTATTCCTTTTCAATTTGTTCAAGCCTTCACCCCCTTTGCCCTTTTTTGAGCTATTCCAAATATTATTTGAACTATCCTTTACATGATAAATAATTGCATCATCCTTATCAACTTTGACAATGTATTTAGAATTATGGCTTGTCTACTCACTCCCTTAATCAATTTTTTTTAGAAAAGGGGTTGAAGGTGTAGTGGATATATGCAAAATTGGTAAATATACATCTGATTTATAATTGGTTTTGCACATGCTTTGCTGACCTATATTAAACGCACCTCCTTTTGTATTAGATATCTCATTCATAAAATATTTCTATTTATCTCTTTTTTATTTTTAGATTTTTCTCGAAAGCGATACTTCATGATAACTTATACTATCATACCATGGTAATTGAAATCATATGTAACTATATCCAACATTATGAGTGAGCATCATCAAGGTTGTTAATTACTTTCATAATTATGAAAGAATCCTTTACATCTAGGTGAATGGAAAGACCTTCATACCTACATGTAAGTATGTTGATACAAACTAGCAAGCTTGGTTCCATTTTCATTACATAGAACAAACATATTCCATTGAAGTGACCCATGTGCTAGTATCCATTTTCGGTTCATGTTGTTGATTGGATAATGGCATGCATATCATTGGTCAATTTTGTTGTTTTAATCAATGGGGTTCCTACTTATTTTTTCAAGGATTCTTACGCCTTAAGGCAAGGTTGTGATTTCTCCCCACTCTTGTTCTTACTGGTCATAGATGGTATGAGTTGGATGACTTATGAGGCTCGCTCTTGTGGTTTCATTTACGAATTCCAAATTACGAGGAACATATCCATCACTCATATTATCTTTTTGGATGATGTTCTCATTCTTAGGGATGTCGTCATACTAGAATGGGGAAATTTTTATCAGATTATTTTTTCCTTTGGTGAGGCTTCTGGTCTTTATATGAGTATGTCCAAATCCACTCTGATTGCAGTTGATCCATAATAATATTTGACAATGGAAATAAATCATATATTTGTTGTCGAAGTGACATAATTGGATTATGGATTTAAGTACTTTGGGTTCATTTTGAAATCAAATAAATTTGGGATCAAATATTGGATGTGGTTGATTGAAAAATTCGAGTGAAAATTGTCTCTTATGGTCAAACAAATGGATCACCTTGTAGGGGAGATTAATTCTGGTTCAATCAATTTGACAGAGCATCTCAATATTCAAGATTCATATTTCCTTGATGCCCAAATATTCATCAAGAGGATTAATTCATTTATTTCAAATTTTATTTAGGTTGGCCTTGGGAAGGATAAGAAGATTCATCTCATGAGTCTGGAGGCAATTTCTATTCCAAAGGAGGCTGGGGAATGTGGTATAAAAAGCATAAATATTTTTGGTCGGGATATTTTGATAAAAGAGTATTTGGCATGCTACAAATTGAACTAGCATATCGAAGATGATCTAAGGGAAAAATATTTAAAAACTAGTGGTTCATAGAGTGGATAAAAGGTGGGGCTCAGGTCCCATCTACGGTCTCCTACATTTGGAGCAATTTATCTGATAATAAAAATTGGTTGATTAGGAATATTTGATGGGAGATTGGATTGGGAACACATGTCGAGATGGATTGGATCCCATCAAAGGATTTGATGGCGATCATTCACTGCTTGTTGTGATAATCAAGTATATCAACAATTTGGGAATTTATTTTTTAAATCAAATATATGTTTCTAACATGTTCATCACTGCTACTACTTCTTGGTCGCACTCATGGAAAATTGGTATTTTTGATGAGATGGTCTGCGTTTGGGACTAGTATGTGCATAACCTAGTAATGGAAGGTATTTCCTTGTTTGAAAGTGAATACATCCTCTTGTGGGATAGCAAAACAATTTAAGGTCAAATTTCAGTGCAGGATGCCTATTATTATATCTTCCTGACACAAGCATCTAGGTCGGTACACTTTTGGTTTAGTAAGATCGAGACATGGAATATCCCTCTCAAACTAGTTTGTTTTGGCTGGTTAGTGTGGAAAAACAAAATTTTAACATGGGACAATCTATGCAAGAAAGGATTCCTTGGGATGAGGAGGTGTGCGATGTGCAAAAAGGAGTTGGAAGGCGCAATACATCTCTTTCTCAATTCGCCATTTGTGATGTCCATTTGGAATGGATTTTTGAATATCTTAAAAATTTCTACCGAATGGAACTCCAACTCTATTGAATATTTTTTAGTTTATTGGATCTCGATATACAAGGTATATCACTCTCTTCCCTTTTACATCTTATGGGGAATTTGGAGAAGAAGGAACACATACATCTTTGAAGATTTATCTGTCATGCTTGTGGGAAGATTGTTACTTACTTCTTAGAAATTGGTTTTGTTTCTAAAAAGGTTGCTCAAAGAATTTTCAAAAACTTGGTGGATGTTTGGAAAATACCCCCTATTGGTTTCTTCAATGGGGTGGCTCACAATAATGTTTATGGATGTGGGTCATACATTGTTATAGAATCATATTCATATTTCCATTTTAGTTGGTATTGTGGGGAGGGCACCAATACGCGTGTAGATATTATAACATTATGGGGGGTATTGTTCTATGCTAATTGGTTATCAATTGAGTCCATTGATATCTTTGGAGGCACCAAGGTGGTAATAAATTGGATGCAAAATAAGTCTTCTTTGGAACCTTGCATGCTCATAAATAGGATAAAGCACATTAATACACTGACTGGTAAGTTCCAAAGGATGACATTTTCACACATCTACAGGGAAAGAAATTACATTGCAGATGCATTATCTAAATATGGTTGCAATATAAGTTCAGGAGAAATCAACTTCTCTAAGTTGTGCAATGAATCTATGCTTAAATTGGGGAACATTGATATCTTATAGTTTCCCTGTTGTGCAAGATATATTTCATATTTTCCTGTGCACAAAATTCATGATTTTATTGTATAGGTGACTTGTTACTTTGTTGCATTTTGTTTCCTTATGTGCGAAACTAGATCTAGATAAACATTTTTTTTGGACCGTATAAATCAATGACAAAACTTTAAAAGTTTTTAAAAACAATTTGAACATAGATGGATTCAGTTTATAGTATATTAGAGCAATGAAAATAAAACCAAACGTATATATATGCTAATGTAAACCTCCTGCTAGAAGAGTATGTTTTTTTCTTATTGAAAAAAGGGCCTCTATAATTTCACGATGTGCCAAATCAAATTGATCCCTAAGCCCAAGTTTGATAGCCATACACCCCGTGCCATACTCTATACCATGGATAAAATCACTCTATCTTTTCCTTTTCCAAGTAATTTTTTTCATAATAATGTCCTTCCTGTCAAACAATGTGTTTAACTCTTCTTTAGTGTTCTTTTCACTAGTTTCATGGTTGACAATTGTTGCGAGTTTATGCGTTTGTTTTTGTCAATATTTTCTTTCATGTCTTTAATGAAAATAACACAAATTTTGAATAATGCTAGAATGGTTGGCATGTTAAAGTAAGGAGAGCGTAGCCATGAAAGCTTTACATGATTGTTTATATCTTGATTCAAAAGAATGATTTTGGCCCTTAACCCTATTATTAGTCTCTACCTATGGTAAAGCAGGGACTATAGTGATCGACAAATGGTTGACCACCTATTAATTTTGGCGTTGACCTCTCAAGACTATTTATTAGGTAATGCATTAACTTAACCAAATTTATCTGATTGGGTAATAAGATTTGAGGGCTTATTGCAGGTTTAAATTTTTTAAGCAAAGATTTATTGTCTTTTAAAATTTTAACCAACCTCTTATTGCAGGCTTAAACTTTTTATCCAATGTTTTATTGTCATTTAAAATTTTATCCAACCTCTTATTACAGACTTAAATTTTGTATCCAAAGTTCTATTTCCCATCATTTTTTTTTGTAAGTCTATGCTTATTTTATCCAAAGTTCTTTTGCCCAGAGCTTTTTTTGTAGGTCTCTGCTTATTTTATCTAAAGTTTTTTTTACGTCTCTACCCGCTTAGTTAGTTGGTAGTACACCGCATCGTGGCAAGTTGCATGCATATTATAGCTTTCAGAGTTCCTCTATATTTTATAGACCTTTCTTCTTGTCTCCACTTCTTCTGTCTGTTTCTCCCCTTCATCTCCACTTCTTCTATTTGCTGCTCCCCTACTATCATGTTCTCCATTTTCCTCTCGTCCATAACTTCACCCTCTACTGCTTGCAAGCCTAAAATGTGTCTAGGCATCCATACTAGTTCATAAATGCATTGAGCCATCCATACCAGTTCATAAGCCTGCAACCCCTAGATTCTCAGCACCACATGGGCACCACCTACAACATCCAACATTCCCACCACTGCAAAGTTTCCCTCCTCTGTTGCAAGCATACACCCAATTTCTGCATGTATACACCCAAATGGTTGAATCAATATCCCTTAGGTATGCTCTTGTAGGTATGCCCTTGTAGGTATGCATTCACTTATCTCATATTGAATGCTACTGCTCTCTCCAAATAGAGAAAATATATAAGTTAATTTTGATTCTGATTGCTTCTTCAAATTTCAACTGCCTGGAGCTTCACATCCACTGATGCCTAGGTAATTAACCTTGCATTATGTTTTTTTCTCTTTCATTCATAGGCATTCTCAATAGCGAGATATAAATCTAGGTCCTGAGTAAGCAACAACCAATTGAATAAAATGATTTGAGGTGCCAATTGTAAGGGTAAAAATATCACTCTTCAATGTAGAATGCTTTAGAAGTAGCTTAGCACAACCAAAATCTACATTCATAGTAATTCTTCAATGTAGGATGCTTTAGAAATATCTTAGCACAACCACAATCTGCATTCATATGAATCCATAAAAACAAAAATAATATTGATCTATAAGTCGATATCATGCATTGTTCAGGGCAATTGACTTACTACAAGTATGCATCGATATGCTGTAGTGTTTCCCAGAAGGGTCTTGGTCGTCCAGTTCTTGAGTCTCCTCTGTTGATAGAGTAACTGCAATTTCGTTTACATCATTTGTGCATTAAGATTTAAGCTACAATGTAATACTTAAATTCAGAAAGGAGCTTGAGTCTCCATATTAAAAAAGGGTGCATAATAGTCACAATCACGTCAAAAATTTCAAGCAATTGGTTGCCTTAGATAACCTTCCATTATCCACTATAGTAGATATGCATTTAACGTTGAATCTCTACATCCCATGACTGTTTTAAACACCATTCTCTTATAATCTCTCTCTCCAAGGCTTTGTTAAATGCTTTGTCAACGCTACATTTGATATACATGGATTGATACAGATCCTTGCGAGAGAAATTTCATGTTTTCCTATTTAATAATATTTTAAATATTGGTAGAACGTCCAATTGAATTATAAAAAAAAAAATGACATTTTAATCTTGTTAGAAAATTCTGTTTCCAAAATGCATAAATGATTATATATATAAATCCCTTTTCCTCCTCCATATTTGTTGCAAAACAACTCTTCCGAAGGTGACATTGGCATGGAAAGTGCTTCTTTATCCTTGCATTTGGATAATCTTACACTAAATTGAAAGTGGAACAACCTTCGTCGAGCACTCAAAAACAACAGAAGGACACTGGAGTAGATCAACTCATAAAATGTTTCACCAAATTGTTTTACTGCAGAAATCGGTTCGACTATAGAAGAGTATAACAAAGAAAAATTTCAATTCTTAGGATGTAAATCTTCGTCATCCTTGCTATCATCTCATATCACCTAATCAAGGTGAGGGGCTGGAAAACATCCTCACTTTCATCTCATATTGAGAATGAATGCATGCACGGTGCCAAAGTGTTTTATTACTTTGTTGGTTTGTATGCTATTTCATATTATAAGTTTAACTCATTTAAAAAATACTAATAAAAAATAAAGATTCAATATTTGTACACACAATCATATTTTGTATGCATTACACGTGTAACTTTCATTTTGATAGGTGTTGTCTTTTAGTTTCATGTTTCATGTACCTCTACAGTTTCATGTTCTATTCAGTTTTCGTAGCATATGGATTCTTGGGATACTATTGTTAAATTCCATAGATATTGGCTTCCAACCATGTAGTATTAGTTGTCTTCCTCATTCAACTTTTCAATTATTCATTATATATTGATACAAATGCATGAAAACTATGGCTAATAATCACCGTTAAAAATCAAGACTTCCCATAAAGATAAATATTAACGTTTAAAGAATGTGTTATTACTTGTACACGCCTTTTAATGGATTTCCTGCAACTTGGAGTTCCATCGATTCTCTTCTTGACTCTTAATATCAACATTTGTTTCAAACTATTTACTTTATTCAATGGATTTTCTATTAAAGAGTTTATGAATGCTATCGAAGTGGAAAAATTCAACCCCTAAGCTGAGTCATGTTTAAGGTGGTTTCCGACTATCTCTATATGGTAACTAAGCTTTAGATGAGTATCTACAATGTAAGACATCTCTAGTAATTGACCTTCTGGCCCCTAGAAATTCTGCACCATAAATAAAGGATTCTCAAATTCTAGTGCCAAATTGATAAAAGTGGTGACAATTCTCTATTTAAAATAATCATGCTACTTCTCACCTGAAGTTTCTTGAAATGCATTAATTTTCGTTTCTTGAAATAATTTTATTTTTTGTGCATCCAAACTTTGAACTGCGCAAGTAGCTTGTACATTGTTGACTGAAGTTGGTGGTATTTTATGTTTACATTTGTATTCATGGTGACATTTACATTTGAAAAAATATAAATAAAGAGTGTGGGTCATTTTTTAAGGAATCCCTATCCTACCCTATTTGGAAGAGGTTTGGCCATCGACTTGACTACGAGCTACCACAATCCTCATTTTTCCTAAGGTTAGTCCAACTAACACCAAATCTTAATATTTCTCGAAACAAAATCTAGTTGGCATATTTTCCTTTGCAAGTTGGTTAATATGCTAAAGGACGAGGACAATTACTGCAATCATAGATGGGTTACTAAAGATATCATCCGTCTGGGTTGTGCAGTTGTCCTTAGAAAGGCAAAGCCCCCCAAGGACAATATCAACAAACCTAAGTTTGACGTGCTCAAATCCTTAAACAATAATAAGGATATTTTTGTTCTCAAAGCCTACAAAGGTGGTTTTGTGGTTATTCTTGATAAAGATGATTAGCGTAGGAAGATGTTGGACCACCTCCATAATAGTGGGAGCTACAAGAAACTCAACAAGGATCCCTTGAAGAAGATTTTGAAAAGTGTGGCTCTTGCTATAAAGGCTAGTAGCTCAGTCATTTCATCTAGTCATAATATTATAGAAATTTTCCCTCTTACCCCTAGAATCTATGGCCTGCCAAAGACTCATAAGGAAGGGGATCCTCTGAGACCCATTGTGAACACGATAGGAGGTCCGAATTATCTTCTTTCTAAATATTTAGCCATGAAGCTTAAGCCCCTTTTTGGCCATATATAATCCTTCGTTAAGGACTCTGCGTCATTTCTTAATGAGTTAAATGGTTTCAGGCTTGATCTAGATGACAAGCTTGTGAGCTTCAATGTGGTATCCATTTACACTAATATCCCTATCAACAAGGCCATTGAAGTAATCAAGCACATTACGGATGCTAATATGGTTAATTTAGTTGGTATGTATCTCACCTCCACTTTCTTTTCTTTTGATGGGGAATTATATGAGAAAACTTGCGGTGTCGCCATGGGTTCTCCCCTCTCCCTTATGGTATATAATATATTCATAAAGGATTTTGAATCTAAGGCCTTAACTTCTTCTCATCTTCTGCCTAAGATGTGGAAGAGGTTTGTGGATGAAACTTATGTCATCTACTCCCATGGTAAGGAAGAGTTGGAATTTTTTTCCTTCATCTTAACGATCAATCTAGTTCCATAAAGTATACCATGGAATTTGAAAGTAATGGTAGTCTACCCTTCCTTGACGTCCTCCTCTCAAGGAATTATTATGACTCTTTTTCTCATCGAGTTTTTCTTAAGAAAAACCACACGGATCAATATCTTCATGCGAATTATCATAATTTCCCAGCGCAAAATATTGGTGTTCTCAACACCTTAGTGACTAGAGCTTTAAGAGTTTATGATGAAATCCGTCTCAATGAAGAGAAAGCACATCTCCTAAGTGTTTTATTCAATAATGGGTATAATAGACGCTAATGTACTAAGGCTCTCCTTGGAGCTGAAAACGGTCCTAGGGCTAAGAAAGAAACTAAGGATCGATTTTTGGGTGTTCATCTCGCTTTTATCCAAGGGACTACTCACGAGATTGCAAGGATCCTACGGAAGCATAAGGTGCCTTCCACCTTCAGCGCTTTAAATACCATCTAGAGCTACCTTAGATCTGTCAAAGACCTAGTGGACCCCAAGAATATGAAGGGTGTGTAAGTTATCCCATGCTCATGTGGGACTCCTTACATTGGTGAGACTAGTCGCTCGATTAATCAAAGGATTCATGAGCATGCCACGAACATCAAGCATGACAAGACTCGCTCCTCTAATTTGCTAGAGCATGAAGATAAATCTAAGCATCACATTTGCATTGAGGAGACCCAAGTCATTGCTAGGGTTAGTCATTTCCATCATCGTAAATTGAGGGAGGTGCTAGAAATAAAAAAAAAAATGCCCAATATTTGAATAGATATGATGAATGGAATATTAGCAGAAGTTGGGTCCCTGTGAATAGGTGATCCCTGTGAAACTTCTAGAGAAAAAGGGGTAATAGATCTATAAAATTTTAGACTAGTTAATTCAGAAAATTTAAAATAGCATTAATTCAAACATTAGAGGTTACCGAGTGTTAAAACAAAACCAATTTTAGTAAACACAAAACAAATTTTAATATTCCAGCATGAATTTTGGATATCAAGGTTGATAATTCATTATGCATTTATTAAGACGCTTTGTTTAGCCAATTCCATAGTTTCGAAATCCCAAAAATAAATTTGTGTGAGTCTATTCAACTGTCGCGATTAGGTATGTATCTAATTTTCAAGAGGGCACATGCATTTTGTCCTCCTTGGGATTTAATGCCTCAAGTTGCCATACAATTTCATTTCAAGGATTGGTGCCCCTTACTGTCAATCATTCCATACTTTCACTCAAGATATTTGTTCTGATTTTTAAAGTGGGATTTTGACATGTTGAAATAAAAGAGATTATAGCACACCCAAAATAATATTATAATAATATTCTAATTTTATAATAATTAATACTATATTTAATAATATTTATTAATTTTTGTTGACTATGAATGTATATTTATTTTTTATCTATTATAAATTATGGATTTAGTAATTATTGGATACAATAATCTGTTTAATAATTTATGGATATATGCATATTATGAATAGCAGTTTCTAATATGATATTGGATATATACTTATTATAAACAACAATTTGTAATATGATGAGATTTGTATATGCAATCATTTTTATTATTATTAATTATGAATATATACATGTTATTAATAACAGTTTATTTTATTAATTTATAGATATATGCATATTGAACCAACAATATATATACCCATTATGAATAGCAGTTTGTAATATGATCAGATTTGTATATGCAGACCATGTATGCAGAAGATATCGTTCTTGGTAGCATCATATTTATTTAGCTTTAATAGGTTTTGTTTCTATTATTATATATTTTATCCATAAAATAAAGGTATTTAATTTTTTTCAAACTATTATTATTTTTATTATTAATAAATAAATAAATAATTTTTTTATAATACAAAAATATTTATTTTAATATTTTTTTTCATAAAAAAATGAGAGTTTAGTTTAATTGGTTGAGGTTTTGTGTTAAAGAGCAATTTGTTATTAAGAGTCATGGGTTCAATTAGGGAGGTGTCATTCTTTAGTTAGACCTATCTTGATTTTCCATGAGAAAAAAATATTTCCATTTATAAACAAGTAAATATTTAGCTATTTAATATATTATTTTTATTTATCCATTAATTATAAGTTGCTTTTTTTCAATTTTATTGTTTTGAAGTAAAATATTTAAATTTAGTTTAAGAAGGTTCTGAGTTGATGGTGAATTTGCGTTAGTGTTAAGACACTTTTGTCTAAAAGATCACTTCAAATCCCTTATAGATTAAGTGACAAGATTAAGTGTTTTCAATATTAATATGTTAAAATTAGAAATTTTAATAATTTACACCCAACATTTCTATAAGAAATCACATTCATCTCTTTATATGTTTTATATTTATACTTGTTATTAACATTCATTCTAAATATAATAGATGTAGTAATTATTTATTGATATTATATCGATGAATACTTTTTTATATATATTAGCTTGTTTTTCGTTTTTGAATTTAACATGAAAATATCGTTGTTTAATATTACATTAAAAATAATAAATAAAACTTAAATATAAAAAAAAAATATTATATAAAATATTTTAAATTTCTATAATTATTACATCTTTTTTTTAACACAGTCAGTTACTTTTTATATATTGCAAAAAAAAAGGAAGCTAGTTCCTTGTACAATCAGATGAGGGTTGATTCAAAGTAGTGCGCAAAATGGGAGCGTAGTACCCACAACTACTTTTACAGCCATGTTTCTATAAACTTCAAAGACTATAATGCAAATGTCGAGGTTCTGAGCTAAGGGGAAACTTTCCAAATTTTGACTTGAACTCCTTAAGCCTTGTGTGATAACCAAACCCACACATAACTTTGAATAAGGCCAACTTAACCAAAAACCTGCACTTAACTTTGGATAAAGCGGACAATAACACAAACACACGAGAATAAACAAATTCCATTTTCCATAGCCTTGGCGCTAATTTCAAAGCTTACCTTTATTAGACTCAATCTCCATCGTAGAATTTCCTCCGTCAAATCTGACCCAGATCTGACGGACACCCCGATCAATCAAATAACACGACACTCCACCACCTTTGATCTACTCGCAATAGATCTAATAGCTATCGGGGATTTTGGGTGGGCAAATCACACAAAACCCGCCTGATAAAGCGGTATTCTCACTCCACCCTCTTGCAATGTATCCAACGGTGAGTGGAATCGGGTGGTTGCCTCGTGAAACCACTTACCGCTTAATCTCCGCCCGAAAAACCATCCCTGTTTATACTACACTGTTTGACTAACTCTCCATCATGTTGGCACCCAATGATCATTGATCTGCAACCATCGATGGCTGCGACTGCTTCTCCGAGATCCTCTTCCACTACAACTAATGTCAGTCCTCAACTGTTGATCTCCGCTATCCAACAGAACCTGAGTGATGATTCTTCATCTGTCTCATCACTCTTACTTTATGGCATTCTTTAGTGTTTTGTGGTTTTTGTTCCTAATGTATTGGTCTCTGATGAAGAGAGCCCTGCTGCTGATGATTGCTCTACTATCTCAAGTCACCTGGGGGTCTACGCAGGTGAACGTGGCTAACTAATACATTACCATTACAGTTCAGGTGTTCATGATTCATCATATAAGGTAGCTTTTTTGGGATTATGAGAGTTATGTGCTCTGAGCAATGCTGATTATATTTGAGAACCTCTGCTGAAATATATTCTCTGTTTTCCTCATGCAATCTCCTTCTTGAGTTAATGATTTGATTCTTCTTTTTTATTTTTTTCTCCATGTGTAATCTTTCTTGTGATATTCTTCAATTCTATATATGCTTTCTTTGATTCTATATCTTCTTGTCATGGTATACTTTCTTCATAAACTTCAGTATTCTCTTTGACAATCCCAACTGGTCTGTCAATTGCTTTGTTGGCATGGCTATCAACGTCCTTATTTTGGTTTCTCAGGACATGCTTTAGGGTTATTTTTCTCATACTTTCAAAACTTGTTTTGATCCTTTGATAGGTTTTGTTGATGGCTATGCTTTTCAAGTCCCTTTTGGCACCCAATGCAACTATTATGATAGCCGAGCCCCCTATTATCATAGGGTCCTTAATTGCATTTTTGTTTAAAAGCCTTGTGCATAGGAGAAGGTTGTGTGCTTCAGCCCTGTTGTTTGCCATTTCTCCAAGGCTCCATTCATAGGTTATAATTTTTTTCCATTTGGGTCTAGTATAACTCTGCCTGCCCCTGCTTTACATGGGTTATTTTTTGCAGCTCCGTAAAAAAAAGAATGTGTCTCTTTTGTTCTTTTATCCATTCTGCAAATTCTTTATCCTCCAATCTTAATTTCCATTTCTTGTTTGTGTGAAATTCTTTATTTTTTGCTATGGCTTCTGCTTTTGCTTTGTTTTCTAACATTGCTTTGTTGTCCTTGTCTTTCTCTTCTTGTTGTAAATTGTTCTGGTCCATTTTTGAGATTACATTTGTATTTTCTATCTCTGCAACTTGGCTCCAAGTTTTTGCTAGAATCTTGCCTAGATTTGGTTTTTGTTCTTTGAAAATGCATTTGTTTCAAGCTAACCAAATTTTCCAACACAGGATTGAAGAGAGACATTTTCATATCCTATTTATTGTTGCCTTTTTTTCTTTGTATATGGGTAGCTTTTATCCCAGTTTTTATGAAGAATTGTCAACTGAATTGTTGGATTTATGTTTATTTCCAAAGGACTTGTTGCCTGTTTCCAACACTCCCTCGCCACCATACAGTTTATGAAGAGGTGTTGGATTGTTTCTTCCTCCTTTTGACACATGACAGATTTTGAGGGCCCTTGTATACCTTTTTTTTTTCTAATTTTCAGAGGTAATAATTTTACCTTTGAGAAGAGTCCAAGTGAAGAATTTAATTTTGGGCAGACTCTCTTATTTTCAAGCTGCCTTCCAAAGACTCCAATCATTTTGATTGTGAAGTTTTTAGAGGAGGTTGTACCCTGATGTCACTTTGTAATCCCCTCCATTTGGATCCCAAACAAAGTCATCCTGCTCTTCTATGTTGATGGGTGTGACCCCTACTAGATGGATTTTTAAAATTTCCCACTTACTTTTTAGTCCAGGTGGTGTAGCCAACTTTTTCCATCTTACCTAGTTGTTCTAATCCCAATCTGAAATAGAATAAAGAGTGTTAAAACTTTTCTCTTCCATCCATCTCCGAAGTCCTCTTAAATTTTGTTGCTGATTTAAGGGGTTTTTCCCCATAATTCTATCCTCCCAGATAGAAATAGTTTTGCCATTCCCTGGATTTTTGGATATTTGATCTCTAATAAGAGGAATTATCATTTTAACCAATTTCCAGATTTGGGTGCATGGCCTGTCTGGAATAGTATCAGTGAGCAACTTTGTTCTATGACAATTTAAGTATTTCATTATTAGAAATTTTTCCCACTAGTGACCATTCCCATTTATCATTCTCCAGATAATTTTTGTCCTAGAGAAATGTTCATTAGCCCTGGCAGGAGAATTGTTATTCCTCCTTTTTCATAGGGAGGAGTAACTTGCTCCCATCTAACAAGGCTAAATTTTTTATTATCTTGTTTTCCTCCTTGCCAGAGGAAGCTTCTAATTATCAATTCCATTTGCTTTTGGGCACTTACCAGAGCCATAATGATTGCATACTGATATATAGGCAAGGCCGAGAGAAGTGATTTAATTAGTGTCACTCTTCTTGCCAGGTTAAGCCACGTCATTCCCCAGTTTTGAATTTTATCCCTCATTCTCTCCACTTGCTTGTTCCAGACCTCTGATTTTACCACTTCCTTTGCTAAGGGCAGCCCAAGATAAGTGAAGTGGCTCCAATTTATTTGTGGAGGTATTTCCAGTATTTGTGAGATACACTGCATTGTTTTTGTTGGGGTATTCCAGCAATAAATTCTGCATTTGGAGTTGTTTAAAATTCCTCTTGAAGCTAGGAGAAATTCATCCAAGAATTTTTTGAATCTTCTTGCTATAATGCAGGATGCCCCACCTATGAGAAGGGTGTCATCTGCAAAGAGAGAGTGGTTTATATCTTTGACTCTGCTTGAAATTTGGATCCCTGTTATTTTTTTCTCTTTTCTCTGATTTTCCAGCACAACATTCAACGATTCAGCCATGATGATGTACAAGAATGGAGAAAGTGGACAGCCTTGTCTCAACCCTCATGTACTTTGGAAAAAATTATTGGGCCAACCATTGATTAACGGAGCTATCCAAGGATTTGATATACATGCCTGGATAATCTCTATGAAATTTATTGAAAAGACAAACTTTTTGAGTGTTGCTGTAAAAAAGTTATGGTTAACTCTATCAAAGGCATTAGCCATATCTAACTTAACAATCATTCCTCTCTCCTTTCTTTGGATACTGCTGTGAATAGCCTCCTGAACAATTATCACATTGTCTGTGATTTGCCTCTTGGGGACAAATCCTCCTTGGTTTTCTGAAATTATTTCCGGAAGTAATTTTTTCATTCTATTTGCTAGAATTTTGGTGAGTATCTTATAAGATGAGTTGCAAAGGGAGATTGGCCTATATCTGTTAAAATTTGTAGGATTGGGTTATTTAGGAATGAGGGCTAGGAAGGAGGATTTTGTATTTCCTCCCATCTTTTTTTTTTGGAAAGCATACTTGAGCATTCTCATTAGATCTTTTTTGATAATTTCCCAATGTTGTCTGTAAAAGCCATTGTAAACCCATCTGGACCTAGTGCCTTATCAGGGTGGAGATTCCACTCAGCGTCTCTGACTTCTTCCTCAGTAATTTATTTGTCTAATTCCCTGTTTTGTTGGTCGCTTATTTTTTTTTATATGCTGCAAAATTTCTTCATTAGCTTCCTGCTGGTCACTTGTTGAGAGGAGTTCTTTAAAGTGTTTATGGGCTACATTTTTTATTGCTTCAACTCCTTTTATTTCTTGATCATTTACTTGAATCTGTTCAATCTAATTTTTTGACCTCCTTATTTAATTGTATTATGAAAGAAGGTTGTATTTTCTCCGGATTTTAGCCAGAGGCATCTTGATTTCGGTTTGCTTTCCTCTTCTTCTTGCCTATTTTGCTCATATATTTCCAGATATATTTCCTTTTCTTGTATATGATCTTGCTTACTTTCTTCCTTGTTCTCTTTATCCTTGCAAATAATATCCATTTTTTTTGCAATTCAATTTTCCTGACTTTGTCTCGGAGATCATTTTCTCTTGCCCAATTTTGAAGTGCATCCTTAGGTTCTTTAGCTTATTTTCCCAAACATACTGGGGAGATCCTGTAACAATTTTTTTCCAGTTGTCCTTTATTTGTTTTCCGGAGTCTTCCTTCCTATCCCAAATTGAATTATATCTGAAGGGAAGGGGTCCTTGATTTTCTAGCTTTCCCAAGGTTAGCACCACCGGTTTGTGATCTGAAGCTAAGTTGTGAACAATTTTACTTTTCACAAGAGTATAAGCAGTTACTATGCTTTCATGAATAATAATTATATCCAACCTTTCTTTTATGTTATTTTTCCCTATTCTTTTGTTGTTCCAAGTGTATTATCCTTTGCTTGGTGGAATGTCTATTAATTTGTGTTCTTCTATTATTCCTTCAAGAGCTTCTCTTGACGGATCGCTATGGAAGATTCCGCCAAATTTTTCTTTTGTATTCCTTATCAGATTTAAGTCTCCTCCCAGGATTAAGTTCCCACTTTGTCTCTCTACTATTTCTTCTTTAACTGATTTCCAGCATTGTTCTTTCTCTCTATAGTGATTTGGGGAATACACATTTATAATGCTATATTGTTCTTTTGTATTGAGATTTCTCAACTCTATTCGAATCTAGTGTTTGCTGATTTTTTGGGTCATTAATTCCCATTTTCCTTTATCCCAAATGGTGTTGATTCCTCTTGACGCTCCTATGGATTCTAACGCTACTCCTTCATAACTTTTTAGTTTTTGGATCATTTTTTGATTTTCTTGCTTGTTTAGTTTGGTCTCTTGGATCATATATATGTCTGGTTGTTCCTTGGCTAAAATGTCTCGAGCTGCATTGACATTAAAGGAGGTGCCAAGGCCGCGACAATTCCAAGAGAACACTATCATTATTTACTGTTGTGTTGATGTGGTCCTCCCTTTCCTCTTTGTTGAGTTTTTCATGACTTCGTGTTTGTTTCCCAAGGAATGAATCCATTGGTTGTTGCGTTCCTAGGGCCATTTATTTATCTGCTACCTCGTCTATGATTTCTTTATTGGATTTCCTTCCCACTTTTTTTTGTTGATCCCAGGCTTGGGGAATTTCTTTGGCTTTGTTTCTTGTTAGAATGTGGTCCACTGAGGGAGGGGGTGGAAAGGATATAGGGTTGGGGAAGGATATGAGAGATAAAGAGATGGGGTTTGAAGGTGGGGATATGGGAGAGGGTGGATCAAAGGAGTCTTCTAATGGATCAAAAGGATTTGGAGTTGTGTGATCAGGAGGAGTAACCTTCGCTGGAGGCTGAGAGTTTGTTTTGTTTGCTTCTTGGGACTGACAGATATTAGATGTGGTCTGCTTATTGGTAGGTTTTTTCCTTTTCACTTGTTCCCATGTTGGTTCTTACTCTTCTACACTTTCATGCTCTATTTTTTTAAGACACCTATTTGCAAAATGACCATACTCATGACATACCTTGCATTTAACTGGTATTTTCTCGTAGTCCAGTTGTTGAATGTGTGTCCAATGGTCGACCTTGATCTTTATTGCTTATGGGAGGCCTTTTCCGAGATCTACTTCCACACATATTCTTGCGCATGCATGCATGTTGTCTTTTGGCTCACATCTGTCAATATATTTGCCCACTTTGTTTCCTATAGCCTTTACAGATTCATCTCCCCAGCAGTGAAGAGGAAGATGTGGGAGCCTGACCCACACAGGCACTGCATTTGGGACATCCATCTCCGGATCAAAGTTTGGCGTCCACCTGTTCAGGTATAAACCTTTGGAGTCCATGAAGTAAGGTCCATTTTTAAATATCAGATCTTTTTCCTCGTTTGTTTCAAAGAGAAAGGTGTAGTATCCCCTTCCACAAAATCGTATTGCTATCTTCCCTATGTGGTTTCATTTCCTAGTGAATTGTCCTACAAGTCCGCATTCTGCTAGAGAGATGGATGCTCTTCTTAGAAGTGTTGGAGGGAGAGAAATCTTTGGGATACTTTCCAGTTTCTTTATAAATTTATTGACTTATGGCATGTTCCTTGGAGCTCCATTCTCTGCGATCAGAGATGCGAAGGCTTCTATGTTTTCTTCATTCCCTGGCTGCATGGAAGAGTGAGGATCTCCCTCCTCAAAGGGTTGCATGGTCTGGTTGGCCTCAGTTGCAGGAGGCTGCTGAGAGAGGGATCTGCAGGTGCAGCGGTGGCTAGGTCAGCGCAGGCTCAGGCTGGGTTGTTGCACGCATAGAAAAAACTTAATTCTACATCAATTTTATATAGAGATAAAGTAATTAGAATTAAAAAATTTATAATTTAGTTTATAATTACTTTCTAATTTTTATGAGATACACCTAATTCCTTCACATTAGATTACATTTGAAAATAATATTGATATTAATATGGATATATTATTAGAAGACTAATGATTTAATTTATTTTGATTTAATTTATCAATAAAACATGTTATTTTTCCATAAAATATTTTTGATTTTAAAGTTGATGATAAATTAGCATATTATTAAGACACTCTTTTCCAAAAGATCACCAATTCAAATTCCTTGTAAATTAATTAAAAAAATAAATATTAAATTTATAATTTTAATAATTTTAATAATTTAGCTCTAATATTTATATCTTTAGAAATGTATTAAGTTAGATTGGATGTTCAGTGTAAATTCACATAATGAGATATTATATTTGCCTATAATTTGTTTGGAATGTGAAAAATCTCATATATATTTCTCAATTGGAAGTAACATATGATGAAGTTGTTTCATGTTTTCTATATTAATACTCATCTTTTATATAGTTACTGGTGTCTATCTTTATTTATAAATTTTTATTATTAATTGTTTATTGATATTGTATTTAAATATTAAATGTGTGATTGATTATCTTTTTTTTTTCGATTTGTTCTTTATTATGCTACTTTAAAAATAATAAAATATAAACTTAAATATTTTAAAAATATTTTTATTAAATATAAATATTTTAAAACATTATAGATTAATTTAACATCTATGATTTATTATCTGAAATAATAGTATTAAAATATTAAAATTCTTTTTAGTTTATAATTAATTTTTATTTTTTAATATGAAAGAGACATGTAATTCCTTCCCACTTTCCCATCACATCACATTACATTACATTTGAAAATAATATTGATATGGATATGTTATTAGAAGATTGATAATTTAATTTATTAATAAAACATGTTACTTTGCCATAAAATATTTTTGGCATTACAATTAATAATGAATTGACATATTAGATATCATTTTGGGATTCAACTGCGTTAAGTAAGTCATTCACGTATGACCATTTTCCATGAGAGGTAGTCGTAACTGACTAATTTCTCATGATTTTTGAATAGTTCACTTAGCACTCATTGTATCGGGTGATACTCAGAGGGGTGAAGAAGTGGGATTGAAACTAGTGAAATGTGGAGAACGAATCACATAGCATCAATCATCACTTTCGGGGCTTGCACCCGGTAACCAGGACTTCCCAGGAGGTCACCCATGCCAGAACTCCTCTGGCTCAAGCGCGCTTAACTGTGGAGTTTTTCCCCACAATCAAGCCCACTTAGCTTGCTACCCCATTTGCAAAACCTTAGCAAGTATTGTGCCTCATGAACCATTCATATAGAGATCCCTTGACTCTTTTTGAATTTAAGTATGGGGGATTACGCAGTGCATTATATTAGATATCATTTTGGGATTCAACTGCGTTAAGTAAGTCATTCAAACGTATGACCATTTCCATGAGAGGTAGTCGTAACTGACTAATTTCTCATGATTTTTGAATAGTTCACTTAGCACTCATTGCATCGGGTGATGCTCACAGGGGTGAAGAAGTGGGATTGAAACTAGTGAAATGTGGAGAACGAATCACATAGCATAAATCATCACTTCCAGGGCTTGCACCCGGCAACCAGGACTTCCCAGGAGGTCACCCATCCCAGAACTCCTCTGGCTCAAGCGCGCTTAACTGTGGAGTTTTTCCACAATCAAGCCCACTTAGCTTGCTACCCCATTTGCAAAACCTTAGCAAGTATTGTGCCTCATGAACCATTCAAGTAGAGATCCCTTGACTCTTTTTGAATTTAAGTATGGGGGATTACGCAGTGCATTCTATTAGATATCATTTTTGGGATTCAACTGCGTTAAGTAAGTCATTCAAACGTATGACCATTTCCATGAGAGGTAGTCGTAACTGACTAATTTCTCATGATTTTTGAATAGTTCACTTAGCACTCATTGCATCGGGTGATGCTCACAGGGGTGAAGAAGTGGGATTAAAACTAGTGAAATGTGGAGAACGAATCACATAGCATCAATCATCACTTCCGGGGCTTGCACCCGGTAACCAGGACTTCCCAGGAGGTCACCCATCCCAGAACTCCTCTGGCTCAAGCGCGCTTAACTGTGGAGTTTTTTCCCACAATCAAGCCCACTTAGCTTGCTACCCCATTTGCAAAACCTTAGCAAGTATTGTGCCTCATGAACCATTCAAGTAGAGAACCCTTGACTCTTTTTGAATTTAAGTATGGGGGTTTACGCAGTGCATTATATTAGATATCATTTTGGGATTC
The DNA here is from genome assembly GCA_000404065.3 of Pinus taeda. Classification (NCBI taxonomy): domain Eukaryota; kingdom Viridiplantae; phylum Streptophyta; class Pinopsida; order Pinales; family Pinaceae; genus Pinus; species Pinus taeda. The sequence goes on along the minus strand of APFE030706864.1, from coordinate 357 downwards.
AACTGCGTTAAGTAAGTCATTCACGTATGACCATTCCCATGAGAGGTAGTCGTAACTGACTAATTTCTCATGATTTTTGAATAGTTCACTTAGCACTCATTGCATCGGGTGATGCTCACAGGGGTGAGGAAGTGGGATTGAAACTAGTGAAATGCGGAGAACAAATCACATAGCATCAATCATCACTTCCGGGGCTTGCACCCGGTAACCAGGACTTCCCAGGAGGTCACCCATCCCAGAACTCCTCTGGCTCAAGCGCGCTTAACTGTGGAGTTTTTCCCCACAATCAAGCCCACTTAGCTTGCTACCCCATTTGCAAAACCTTAGCAAGTATTGTGCCTCATGAACCATTCAAGT